>PVIA01012649.1:0-36479 GCA_004024845.1 Tonatia bakeri | reverse complement strand
ATTCACCCTGTCGACTCTTCAAACAATGCCTTAGATTCCCTGGCCTTCCAGACTCCCATTCAGTCCTCCCTCGAACTCCAGACCCAGGGCCCAGACCCCTCACACTATTGACGATAACTTCTCTGGGCTCAGCCACCAATTCCCATCACCTAGATTCCCCAAAATCTATATGCTTTTTCTGGGACCCTTCTTCGCCCCCTAGCTTCCCCATTACCACCCCCTACACCCCTCCCAAGTCTTTCCACTGATCACTATCTCCCGGCAGCCCCCTCAGGCCTCGCCCCTCCCGTTCCACCCCCAGGGGCCTCCACTTCCCCTTACACCCACCGCGCTCCCCGAGGCCCCAGCCCCGAGATCTCTCCCCTCCTCACCTCTCGCCCTCTTGGCCTCCCTAGACCGTCTCCGCCCCCAGGCTTCACGCCCCAGCGCCAATCACGAACCTCACCGACTCCGTAAGCTTCTGTCCGGGACCTGCGCTCTTAAACTTGATATCAGCCTTGATCTCCTGGAAGAATTTCTTCATGGTGGCGGCAGGCCCAGCGGCAGGGGGCCGCGGGGAGATAGGGGCCCAAGGCCCAGTCGGAGAGGGGTCTGTAAGAGCCAGCAACCGGAAAAAAAATAAGGGGTCGCCGGAAGTTCCACCTCCCGCGCTCGCCCACGTGACAATCGGCCGGGCGCGCCTTTCTAGCTTTCTGCGCTTGGCTGGCCTGCGGCTACCGCTCTACGCGTTTGCGCCTCCTCTCTGTAGTTCTTCCGGGACTCTGTCGCTAGGGGCGACGAAGGCGCTTCCAGCTGCAAGCTGTGCTTAGGCACCTTCCTGTTCCCCAAGCGGTAACAGGAGAGGGGGACTTGGCCCCACGGAAGAAGTGCTGGCCTTGCTCACGAACCTTTCCTGGCTCCTCGGAGCTTATGTGATAAAGTCCCAATTCAATTGTGGGGGCAATCGAGGCCCCTACAGCCCCAGCCGCATGGTCATCCCCAGTACCCCGCCATCCCCCTTAACTTTCCTGAGCTTCAGTGTCCTATATATATGAAATGGAGTTAAGATAGCACCCGCTTCCTAGCAAGATTGTAATCACGATAATGCCATTGAAAGGATCAATAAATGGCAGACGTTATATTTTACTCCTTTAATATTTCTTGAGTGACCATGAATTAAAATTCTCTGACCTCGCAGAGCTCATGATTTTTTCGATGGGGTTGGGGAGGGACAGACTATAAAACGTATGGTAGGGTAGATGGTGTTAAGCGCTATGGAGAAAAGGTGGAAACAGGAATGGAAGCAAGCAGAGTGGGGGCAGTTTGCAACACCAAGTAAGAGGGTCAGGCACAGGAAAAGGACAGTTTTGAGACCATGACGGACCTTTGAATGTGTCTGAACATAAGATGATAGAAAGGAGCTATAGTTAATTTTGCTAAGGGTGATAAAGCCATGGCAGTTGCGTTTAAATATTTTTTTCAGAGATGTATTCTGAGATACTTATGGGTCAAACAACATCTGAGATGTGCTTTCTAAATGTTCCAGAAAAATACACACACACACACACGTACACACTCACACACACATACTTTAGGTAAGAATTCTCATGGCTGTAATTTCTCCATGTGGTAGTATGCGAGAGCGGTCATCCCCCAAACATTTACTGAACATCTACTACGTGTCAGCCAGTAGAACCACTGCAGGGAACAAGACAGGCAGGGCCGCTCTTGAGGGGCTCACAGCTATTGAACAAGTGTATAATGCCAGGCAGTGCTCACTTCCATTAAGAAAAATACATTAGGAGCAAGCAATCAAGAGTGATGGGAGTCTTCCTTTAGATAGGCTAGAAAGGAGTGACATTTGAATAGAGACCTCTGAAGGAGATGAGGGACAAAACCACAGGGGTATCTAGGCAAGGAACACTCCAGGCAGAGGGAACAGCAAAGGAAAGGGTCCTGAGGTGATAGCTTATTCAGGGAACATGGCACCTGGAGCAGGGTGAGTGAAGGGGAGAGTAGGTTCTCTACTAACAGCAAGTAATGGTGGTCTGCTCATCCCCCAAGGAATACTCTATCACCGCCACAAAGTGTGAACATGGGAACTAAATAGCAGCAATAACAGTAGTAATTGCTACATAGCAAGTTATTCCCCAAATTTAGCAGCTTACAAAAACAAACATCTCGATTCCTGTGCACCAGGACTCAGGAGTGGCTTAGCTGGCTAGTTCAGGCCTTTTGTGACGCTGCAGTCAAGCTGTTGGCTGGGCCTACGGTCTCACCTAAAGGCTTGACAAACATAAAGTCCACTTCAAAGCCCAAATGGTTGTTGGCAGGCCCTTGTTCCTTGCTGGCTCTTGACCAAAGTCATGAGGTCCTTTCTATATGAACCTTTCTACAGAGAGAATGTCCTCACAACATGGCAGCTGGATTCCTTCAGAAGGAGGGAGGGAGGGAGGGAGAGAGAGAGAGAGAGCGCTCACCAAGAAGGAAGCTGCAGTTCTTTTATAACTTAGTATTAAACTTGCCATGCCATCATTTCTGCCTGCTGTGTTGGTCACACAGACCAACCCTGGTACAATGTCAGAAGGGACTTCACAGTAATGTGAATACCAGGAGGCGGAAATCACCTGGAGGCTCTCTGTTACACTAGAGCACTGGGTAAAAGTGCAGTGGATGCCACTGTCTTCCCACCTGTTAGTGGAATGTAGAAAGCCTGCTGTGAGAAAACAAGACAGGGAAGAAAGGCAAAATTCTAACATCAGTTATTTGGGTTAGGGGGAACCATAGGGAATCTTTCTTCCTGTTTCTCCTAGTATCCAAATTTTATATAACGGAGCTCTATAACTTTTACTATAGAAAATAATATTTAGGTCTGACCGGTGTAGCTCAGCTGGTTGGGCATTACCCGGCAAACCAAAAGATTGCCAGTTTGATTCCAGGTCAGAGCACATGCCTGGGTTGCAGGCCAACACCAGTTCAGGCAGGGCATGTGCGAGAGATAACCAGTCAGTGTTTCTCTCCCTCTCTTTCTTCCTCCCTTCCCCTCTCTCTAAGAATACATAAATAAAATCTTTAAATTAAAAATAAAAAATCCATAGCCCTGACTGGTGTGGCTCAGTGGATTGAGTGCCGAGCTGCAAAGCAAAAGTTCTGCCGTTCAATTCCCAGTCAGCGCACAGGCCTGGACTGCCGGCAGGTCCCCAGTTGCGGGTGTGCACAAGGCAACCAATCAATGTATCTCTCACACTTGGATGTTTCTCTTTCTCTCTTTCCCTCCCTTCCCCTCTCTCTAAAAACAAATAAATAAAATCCTTAAAAATATGTAATGTATATAAAAAATAATATTTTTTAAAAAGGAATTGAATTAAACTTCTAGACATAACTTACAGGAACCACAAGGGGTGGAGAAACAAATGAAACACATCAAAGGAAACAGACAAATCCCGCATGTGACACACTCTCTAAGCCAACTGGTTTGGTTCCTTAAAAAAGTCAGTGTTGTGAAAAATAAACAAGACTCTGAATAAAAGGGACTAGAGAAACACAGCCTTTACTGCAGTGAATGAACCTTGATTTGATCCTGATTTTTTTTTAAGAGCTGAAAAAGACTTGGAATAATGAAGACAATTAAAAATGACTCAGTATTTAATAGTATTATGGAATAACTATGAATTTTCTTTGGTGTGATAAAGGTATTATGTTTATATAATAAAATTAATATTAAGAGATACTGAAGTATGTAGGAGTGAAGTGTTATGATATATGAAACTTTCAGCCCTGGCTGGTGTGGTTCAGGGGATCGAGTGGGGGTCTGCAAACTGAAGGGTTGCTGGTTCAGTTTCCAGTCTCAGGCACACACCTGGGTTGCAGGCCAGGTCCCCAGTGTGGGGCGCATGAGAGGCAACCACATATTGATGTTTCTCTCCCTCTCTTTCTCCCCTCTTCCCCCTCTCTAAAGATAAATAAATAAAAGCTTTAAAAGAAAATAAACTTTCAAATGTTTAAAAACAAATATATACATTTGACCCTTGAACAACACAGGTTCCAACTGTACAAGTCCACTTACACACGGATTGTTTCCAGTAAATATACGTTCTCTTCCTTATGATTTTCTTGCTGTTGTCTTCTCTCTAGCTTTCTCTACTGTAAGAATATAGTATATAATAAATACAAAATATGTGTTCATTGGCTATTTATGTTATCTGTAAAGCTTCCCATTAATAGTAGGCTATTAACAGTTAAGTTTTGGAGGGAATCAAAAGTTATTTATGGAGTTTGACTGGTCTGGTTGTACCACTAACCCCTATATAAACACACTGACCGTTATCTGTGTATATATATGCACACATATATAAAGCACATATGGGGAAATGTTAACAACTGTTGAATACAGGTGCAGGGTTGTGGTCATTGTAAAATGCGTCCATAAATTCTTGGATACTGCTCCCTTTCAAAGGTGGAGTCTAAGTCCCTTCCCCTTGAGTGTGGGCTGGACTTAGTGACTTGCCCTTAACAAATAGCGAAGGGCAGCAGTGATGGTGTCCAGCTTTGAGACTAGATGTAAAAAGCAGGGCTCAGTGTCTGGTGTGACTCACTCTGGGGAGCCAGCCACCCTGTCCTGAAGAGGCCGGGCAGCACTTTGGGGAGGTGAGGGGCTGAGCTTTCCTGCCAACAGCCGCGTGAGGGAGCCACCTCGGAAGGGGCTCCTTTAGCCCCAGTCAAGCCTTCGAATGAGGCAGCCTTAGTTGAGATCTTGACCGAAGTTTCATGGGATACCCTGAAGCAGGACTCCCCAGGTTCCTGACCCTCGGGGTCTACACAAGGTAATAAATGTTTGTTGTTTTAAGTGGTTAAGTTTTAGGGTAATTTGTTACACAATAGTTAACTCATGAAAGAACATACCATGTTCATTGTGCTACACTTCTCATCTTTTTTTTTTTTCATGTCAGATGGGTAATGTGCCGATGTCGTAACAAGGTTTGTGGGAGGCACACGTCACACAAGAGCGTGAACACCCAATCATCACGCTTACGAACTACAAAAGGATCTCATCTTTTTTAAATGTTTAAAATATTGAAAATTACTGTTAGCACAGTGAAATAAAGGATCATATCTTTCATAATCTCAAGTAAAAGATAAAGAGATTGGCCCCCAGTCACACAGCCAGACAGTGGTGGGGCCCCACCCTCTTCCCTGAGAGCAAAGTCCTGCAGGGCTCCTCAGCCAGCATTCAAGACCCCAAGGCTCCTGGGGAGTCTAAGAAGCCCCATAACTTTTTCCTCTCTGCCTCTACCCGGGACTATTCAGAGCTCAACTCAAGTCCTTTGTCTAGGCAGCTCCCTCAGATGAAAGAGACCTGTCCCCATCCTAAATTCTCTTCTTCCAGGAAGCCCTTCCTGACTACTTTCCTCATGCTGGATGAAGTTTACTCCGGGTCCCCGAAGCCTCTCCCTCTTATAAAAATCATTGGTAATATTTACTGAGCACATACTATGTGTCAGGAAGCTTGCTGAGGGGGCGGCCCATGTTTTATTCTATGTGTAATCTTCACAGTCTTCTTCACAGCAGCTCTGTTTATAAAGCAAGCCATGTCGTGGCTCCCATTCTGCAGGTGAGTAAACAGAAGTAATGTCACTTCCTCAACGTCACCCAGCTTTTAAGCAGCAGAGCTAGGACTTCAACACTATAGGGCCCGTTCTTGTAAAACCTCTAATGGCCCCTGAAGAAAATCAAGTCCTAATCCTGAGAAACTGTGAATGTGGTAGCATTTGTGGCAAAAGAGATGCTGCAGGTGTGATTAGATTAAGGACACTGAAGTCATCCTGCATCACTTGGGTGGCCCCAGGTAATCACGCATCCTCATAAGAAGGAGGCAGGAAGGTCAGAGAAGGAGACACGGTGACGGAAGCAATATGAGAAGACTCCACTCACTGTTGTCGTGGCTTTGAAGGTGGCAGAAGGAGCCATGAGCCAGGGAATGCAGGCAGCTTCCGGAAGCTGGAGAAGGCAGGTTCTTCCCTAGAGCTTCCAGAAGCAGTGCAATCGGCCGGCACCTGGATTTCAGCCCAGGGAGACCCAGTCTGCATTCTGACCTCCAGAATGGTAAAAATAAATGTTCATTATTTGAAGCCATTAGGTTTATGGTAATTAGTCACAGAAGCAATAAGAAATGATTACAACCTCTGAGCCAAATAACCCTCAAAAAGAAGTGCTAACATTCGTCATCAATGTATATGGAAAGTCGCACAGGTTCAGACATATCCCCATAGTTTGCAGAGGTAGGAATCCAACCCAGGACCATCAGACCCTGTCACACTTCAGTGAGGTGCTTCTCAAACCACAATGCACACTCACATCCCATGGAAAGCCTGTTTAAATGCAGATTATGGGTGTATACTGATGCATACTGTCTTTAGGGGGCTGGGATTTTACATTTCTGACAAGCTCTTGGGGAGAATGAGTGAGGCCAGAGCTTCCTGTGGCTCTGAGTAAGCCTGCAGTAGATGAGCATGCTACCCTCACAGCTCAGGTGGGGAGAAGCTCGAAGAAAATGGAGTCTGCTACTCATGGGTTCCAACTCCCGTTGGTGCTAGTTCTCTGCCTCAGTTTCCCCATTTGGAAGGAAAGTAGGAATGAAAAATAACAACTGACGTGGGAATAAAGTTAACTATGTTAAATGTATACTATAGCCCTGGCTGGTGAGGCTTAGTGGATTGAGCACTGGCCTGCAAACCAAAAGGTCACCAGTTCGATTCCCAGTCAGAGCACAAGTCTGGGTTGCGGGTCAGGTCCCCAATTGGGGGTGTGTGAGAGGCAACCGGTTGATGTATCTCTCACACACATCAATGTTTCTCTCCCTCTCTTTCTCCATCCCTTCCCCTCTCTCTAAAAATAAATAAATAAAATCTTTAAAATAAATAAATGTATACTATACAGCATGGCCTGAAACATAGTATTAGCTGCTCGATAAATGTTAGTTCTTATTCTACCTGGGTCCACTTGGGTAAGTGTGCAGTAAGCATTTGTTAATGATAGAATTGAAGGCTGTGGCTGAGGCGGTAAGCTGGAGACCGAGCCTAGCAGTGCACAGGTGCTCAGGCCACCTGCTGCTTAGAGAGGACCGTTTTGCGCAATTCTGAAAGGCAGGGCAGAGCCGTCCCTGCCTTGCTTCCTCTGGCCAGGTGCCAGGCCCCACCTCTAAGGGAACGGAAAGAAATATCACCTCCCCAGCTGATGACTAATGGCCCTCCTTTGTTTTTACTGACCTCCGATTTGGTGGGAAGACTTAAATATCCTTCCCCTTTTGGCTGGCCACTTTGGGGGGTCCTCTCCACCCTCTTGGAGAAATCTGCCTCCAGGCTTCTATCCAAGCCTGACCTTTCCCAGGTCTGAGCAGGAAGTCTCTCTGGCAGGCTGGTTTTTCTACACTGGCTGAAGGTCTGGGGAAGAAGTGGACCTCCGGCAAGCCCTATTCCTCTCCAGACGTCAGCCTCTCCATCTGTACCTGGCCCTAGTCCAGGCACCACGCTCCTCACTTGTGATGTGCCCTCCACTCCTGTGTGAGGGTGCCCAAAGTAACACATAAAAACACAGGAAGCCCAGTTAGATCTGAATTTCAGATAACAACACATTCTTTAATGTTATGTATGTAATATGAAATTTACAATATTAACCATTGTTAAAGAAGTATGTGTCAGATATTTTTATTTCATGGTGTGCATTTATTATTATTTTTATTGCGGTAGAACATAAAATCTACCATCTCAACCATTTTCTTTTTCTTTCTTTTTTTAAGGATTTTTATTTTATTTTAAAGATTTTATTTAGTTATTTTTAGAGAGGGAAAGGGAAGTAGAAAGAGGGAAACATCAATGTAAGGTTGCTTCTCGCGCGCCCCCTACTGGAGACCTGATCTAGCCCGCAGCCCAGGCATACGCCATGACTGGGAATTGAACTGGCAACCCTCTGGTTCACAGGCTGGCACTCAATTCACTGATCCATACCAGCCAGGGTATCTTTTTTTAAAACCGCTGTATTGACATATAATTTACATACCAAAAATCCACTTGTTTTAAGTGTACAATTGTGTATATTTACAGAGTTGTATGACCATCAATACGATCTAATTTTAAAACATTTCCATCACCCTAAAAAGAAACCTCACACCCATTTGCAGTCATTTCGGAGTCCTACTTCCAGCCCAAGACAACCACCAATACAATTTCTGTCTTGAAAGATGTGCCTTTTGGAGACATGCCATCAAATGCCATGTGATGTTAGAATGGTACAACACAGGGGAGGGGGGTGGGTGGGCTTGATTGGGAGTAAAGGGCAGAAAACTGTACTTGAACAATCATTAAAATTAAAAAAAAGAAAAGAAAAAAAAAAGAATGGTACAACACGTGGTCTTTTCAGATTGACTTCTTTAATTTCGCCTAGTGCTTTTGAGGTTCATCCACGTTGCAGTATGTTATCAGTGCTTTATTTCCTTTTATTGCTGAGCGGGATCCATCATAAGGATATACCACATCTGATTTATTCATTCGCTCACTGATGGACATTTGGGTTTTTTTCTCCTGTAGTTGTGAATACGGCTGCTATGACTGTGAGTATAGAATTTTTTGTGTGGATGTTTATTTTTAACATTTTTCTTGGGTAGAAACATGGGGCTGAAATTGCTGCATTAGACTGTGTATTTCAAAAAAAAATTTATTCTAAGGAAAATACATAGCAAAACACTGCTGGAAGGTGGTGGGAGCGAAAGATATGGAAAAAACTCAATCACCAAACAAGCTGCCCAAACAGAGATTTTCTGCTGTGGAGGACAATGATTTGACCCCTTCCTCACCTGCCTCTCTTTTGTTTTGTCCTGGTGGGTGGACATTACTTGTCTTTCTTGATTCAAAGAAACCTAGCAGGGCTGGGTCTATAAAGCCCCATTTTCAAAGCGATTTTCTTCCTGGATGTTTCAAGACGTAAGACTTATGGAGAAGGGAAAGTTGGGACAGCTTCCAACGTCATCCCTGGCCTCATCCCTCAGTATTTGTTGATATCAAAGAGATGACCCCCACAGAATTGAGGAAATTTAGGCATCGGTACGATGAGCAATGAAGCTGTGTTGATGAGGAAGTGAGCTACATCATACTCAGGGCGCAAGCTGGCCAGCAAGCAAAGTACAACAGGAAAGACACTGAGGAATTTGTGGGCAGAGGTAAACTGGAGACAGCAGTCCATCTGTTCCCAACGTGTCAATAGCCGAGAGCCTGTCCTTGGTCAAGGGTCTCAAAGGGCGTCCCTTTCATAGTATGTGGGAAGACATACATACCCTGCCAGCGACAGAAGCTTATCAGGCCTGGGGTGGATAGGCTTGCTTCTACCCATAAGGATGTTTCTTGAGACTAAAGTCATTTTTTTGTACCTTGTGATCACAACCCTCCAATTTTGTCCCAAGAAGTTAAATTAAAACCTAAATTTCTCACTAATGGTTACAAGGCACTATGATGGGTCCTCAGTGGATCCCTCCAGCCTTATCGTCCTCTCCCCTCATTTACCCCTTCATCCCAAACTCAGATGTTTGCAATAGCCTGCACTTACCTCACTATATGGGGCCAATTTCTACTTATCTTTCACATCTCTGGTTAAACCACCTCCTCTGGAAAGTCCTCCTGGTTCCTAGGATAGACGAAATCTTTCCCAGTACTCAGGTTTAAAAAAAAAAACCTCTGGTTCTTTTGCTCTGGGCTCCTCCCAGCAGGTGAAAAGGGAAAGATTCTGAGACGCCCTAAGTTACATTACAGCAGGCTGGAGGGCGGAAGGAGGAGACAAACAGGGGTGGTTCAGAGAACAAGCGCAGTGCAAAACAAACTAAAAACTACTCACACTCCTTAATGTATGTTGGAATTATTAAATTAACACACAGACAACCCTGTTTTCCACATCTGTGACATAATAAAGCTGCCCTGGCTGGCGTGGCTCAGTGGATTGAGTGATAGGCCAACACCTATGAATTGAAAGGTCACAGGTTTGATTCCAGGCCAGGGCACATGGCTGGGGCTTTGGGCAGGGTCCCGGTTGGGGGTGTGGGAGAGGCAACCGATCAATATTTCTCTCACACACTGATGTTTCTCTCCCTCTCTCCCTCCCTTCTTCTCTCTCTAAAAATAAATTAAAAGAAATTTTAATTAACATCCAGGCAGATTCCCAGATTATCTATTGTAAAAAGAAAATAGTCAGGTGCCCTAGAATACCAGGAGCCCCTGCTTCTTATTTACACACGAGTTACAAGGGCTCAGCTCTGCTGTATCTACCCCAGAACTCGACCCCAGCCCTGACTTCAGTTTCTCCCACCCCTTTGCCTATAGCTAATGTAAATTCTTTCAGATTGCTTATATCTTTCTTCCCTTCCCCCCTACTCAATACATAAAAACACTTGCAAACTCCAAGATGGATGATCCTGTTGCTTTTCCTATCTAGCTATTTTGTTGGTGGTTTAGATTCCACACTCCAAGATCACTGTCTTTTTTTCTAATTAAAAAAAAAATTGATTTGAGAGAAACATCGATTGATTTATTGTTCCAATTATTTATGCATTCATTGGTTGATTCTTGTATCTACCCTGATTAGAGATGGAAGCCACAACCTTGGGCTATGTGGACAATGCTCTAACCAACTGAGCAAGCCTACCAGGGCTAATTCTTCTTTTAATTTTTCATCTTCTCCTCCTCCTCCCCCTCCCCTCCACCTCCTACTCTTCTTCTAATTCTTTAAATGACCTAATAAACCCTTTCTTTAGAAAAGACTTTCAGCCATGAAAGTTAAATTTTTTTAACACAGGGGTCCTCATACATTCAGTTCTTGGAGAGCAGGCTAACGGTATCTAGTGCTTCTAGTATTTCCTAATGCCAGGCAGTTTCCAGCGCCTTAGGCGTTTAGTCACTTAGCTTGCCCCTATAAGACCAGTAAATGAGTCCCATTTTACAGATGGGGAGACTGAGGCACAAAGCCATTAAGTTACTTGACTACGCAGTGCTCAGAACACTTTTCTTCAATGAATTAATATTTATATACGGTATTTTGTGGCTCCAGCACATAATGCTCAACAAACTTTTCCTAAGGGTTCTGAGCATTTTATGGCTGTTTAAGAACTCCCCCATGTTCCGCCCCTTTTCTGAGCCCCGCCCCCTGGGGGTACGCCATGACACCTCCCTATTTTGCGTTAACCTCTTCTCTAACGATATCCAATGGAGGACAGATATTTAAGCCACGCCTCCTATGGTAGCCAATGGCCGCTCCCTACCTCGAGGCATTTCTCTCTTGGTACCCAATGGCCTGCAGGTCTGTTTTAAGCCCCGCCCTTGGGAGCTTGAAGCTATCAAATGACCCGCCGCCTACATTGATTGGGTGTTCTTTACTGTGGTATCCAATGGCCTGCCTCCTCCATAAAATCCCTCTCCCTTTGGCGGTCTATAGCCCGCCCTTTCATCCTAGGCTCCGGGCAGAAGGAGACCGGCCGCTCTCCTCTTAGCTCCCAGAGGACCTCTGTTTCCCTCTTTCCCCCTTTCCCCTTTCACCTTCCATAACCTCCTCCCCCTTCAATTAGGCCTCTGGGTTACGCCCCTGGGTCCTACCCGTTATCCAATCCCGTTAACGTGTTCTCCAACCTCTCTTCTCATTGGTCCCCGCGCTCCTCTATCCCCGCACGTGGTCCTGAGCGACCGCGTCCCCCGCCGGTGATGGCATGAAGGTGGGACATCCGGCGGCGGCGCGCCGCCCAATAAGCACGCGCCGGGCCGCTGCCCTAGCGGCCGTCTCCGCCCCCTCTGTTCCCTGCTCCCGCCCCCGGCTTCGCCTCCCGCTGCCGCCGCCGCCGCCGCCGCTGCTGCTGCTGCAGCCACTTCCCGCGGTCTGGGCTTCCCGCCGCCAGCATGCCTCACGCCTTCAAGCCCGGGGACTTGGTGTTTGCCAAGATGAAGGGCTACCCGCACTGGCCGGCCCGGGTGAGGCCGGGCGGGAGATGTGCCAGGCGGAGGGTGGGGGTTGGGTGGGGCAGTAGAGGACCCGGGCCTGAGGGGATCTGCGCGCCGGGGGTCTGCAGGGCCCCATGGTCTGAGGGACCCGTGTTCTTGGAGGTCTGGGGGTCCCGGGCTTAAAGTACCCGCACGCCGGGTATCTGGGACTTTCGGGCCTTAGGGACTTGGGGAATCTCGGGCCTGGGATACTCAGGGGTCTGAGGCACCCTCGGCCTGAAGCAACCGCGCGCCGTTGGGCTGGGGGGTCGCCGGGCGTGAGGAGCCCTCGTGCAGGGTGCTTGGGGGGTCCCAGTCCTGAGGAACTGGCACTCCCGAGGTATTGGGGGTCACCACGACCCTGGGGAGCCCTGGCTGAAGAACGCGCCCCCGGCGACCTGCACTCCGGAGGTCCCAGAGTCGAGGGATGCGGGGTTTGAGGGATCTGGGGCGTAAGCTGGCATGGTTCAACTTTGGAGGAGGGTGGCTGAGAGACTTGGTATTTGAGGAGAGGGATCAAATTGTTGGGAAGCATAGTCCCAAACTGAAGGCCTCATTGGTTAAGCCATAAGAAACCAAGTTCTGAGGGGCTGGGGGCCCTGGGACCATGTGTGAGTGTGGCTAGGGAAGAAGGGTGCAGCAAAGGAGAAAGGTTGAGGGTCAAGGCTAAGGGAGGCCAAGGCTGGAAATGGGGCTAGGGCTCTGTTAATATGGTTAGTGGAGCTGAAAGGACTTGATCTGATTATGCTATTGGGCATCCAAGATCAGAAGTTGGAATAAGGTGTTTGTGGGTCCCCCCCGGAGCCTGATGGAGGAGGCTGGTTGGGGCATGGAATGGAGGGGGGCCATGGAGTGGAGGGAGGGCTTGGGGTGGGATAGTCCTCCTAGATGCATACATGAGAGACTAGCCCCTTGCAAAGGGGAATCAAGCCCAAAAGAGAGAGCATATGAGGGAAGGGGGCTGGGCCGATGGGACTTTGGGGATCCTCTTTGGAGGAGGCTATGATCCAAAGGACCCAAATGATCCAAGGGTGCGATCCAGGTCTGACGGGTAGTCCTGAGGCTAGGGTCCCTTATCACATCTGTAGGGTGGAGTTCCTGGTGTTGTCCAGGGCAGGGCAGTGTGGAGGAGGAATCTGGAGGTTATTGTCAATTCAAGGTCTTAAGGCTAAAGTTGCCCCAGGGCTGAGATTGGTAGGACTAAAGGAATTTGGGAGGGTAGAGGTGCAAGGCTCAAGCAGAAGCAGAAGCAAGAGACAGTGGAATGGAAGGACAAGGCTGAAGGTTTGACTCGAATAGGAGTGCAAGAGTTGCTGGACCAGTCCTGTGGAATGGTCCAGCAACTGGAGGTTTCAGTCTGGATGCTTCCTACCTCTGGGTGAAAGTAAACAGGTGGTCATCAGTCAGAGCTGGGGGTTTGAGTGCAGGGAGGCCTCCATAGGATGTCAGGAGAGCCCCAGGGCCCAGAGAGTAGTCTGGAGCTGGTGCTGCTGCTAGGATGACTGGGCCTCAGGCTCAGAGGTGAGTCCTGGGTGAGGCCAGAGCAGAGGATGGCCTGGAAGGCATGCTGGGCTGGGCCTCAGGCTGATGGCATTTGGGATGCTTCTTTGTGGTAGTGGGATGATTGGAATGGATGCCCAAGACCCACAGCCCTGGGCCAAGGATTTGAAAAGTAGCCTCTAAAATCGAGGAAGGAAAAAAAAAAATAAACTGAGGAAGGAAGTTGGGTGAGGGGAGCAGGGAAGATTCTGCAGTCCCAAGTGTTGAAGAGGATGGTAAGGAATTAATGGGGGCTGGAGAACCTGTTTTAATCTCATTTGCTCACGCTTATTTTCTTGGGCAACACCAGAGCGATGAAACTTCGTGGGCACTTCCCTTTCCAGAGTACCGGCTTTTGCCTCTCCTCCAACCCCTTTCCAGCCAGCTCTCTTAAGCCCTGAACATTTCCAAGCACCTGATTGGAAGTAAAGGGGCTGCTAGCCTCCTGTGGGGAGGTGACTGACAGCTGCTGGAGCCCATCGGTCTATAGGGAGAGGGTGGGACTTCCTGGATGCTCAGGGCCTGTCTCCTGCAGCCCACCCCCCACCTTCTGCATCCTTGAAGCTGCCAGCTGCAGCCTCTGGGAGACTAACCATCCCACCACAGATCCCCTCTTTGAGGGAGGGGTTCCCATGGGAGGGTCCTGGTAGTTCATACATGCTGAGCTTGGCTCCACCCCCTGGCTGCTCAGAGGGCTATTTTCGGTTTTGCTCAGGTGAAGAACCTACCTTTGGGGCAGAGAGAGCACCCTGTGTGTGGGGGAAGGGACAGCTAGACAGTGGGGGATGGGGGTGCGCAGAAGAATGCAGATGCCTGACTGGGAGGTGATGTATCTTCCTAGGTTCAAGGCTTCCCTTCTCCTGGCATGCTTCCCCCCAGGCAACTTGTCTGATTTCTGAGTGATTTTCTGGGTTAGTGGGTGAAGTTGCCCTGCCCCTCAGCCATCCCCTTACCGTCCTTTCACTGCAGATTGATGACATCGCTGATGGTGCCGTGAAACCCCCACCTAACAAGTACCCCATCTTCTTCTTTGGTACACACGAAACGTAAGTGCCCCTCGCTGGGCTTGGTCTTCCCCACCTGGTGCTTGCTGGTGTGCCCTGGCTTGTCTGGGACTGGTGTGATTTCTCTCTTCAGAGCCTTCCTGGGACCCAAGGACCTATTTCCCTACGACAAGTGGAAAGAGAAGTACGGGAAACCCAACAAGAGGAAAGGCTTCAATGAGGGACTGTGGGAGATCCAGAACAATCCCCACGCCAGCTATAGCGCCCCTCTGGTGAGTACCTGGGGGTGGGGGACAGCTGGCATGGGGTCCACAGAACCAGGTCAGGGGTTGCTCATATGCACTGGGAACTAGAATTAACCTTAGCTTGTCTCATAGAAAAAGAAGAGGTCTCTTGAATAGGGCTCCTTGCTCTTGGTACCACTGACCACCTGGGCTGGATCATTCTGCGGGGGCCCATTCTGGGCACATGGGTGTTGAGCAGCATTCCTGCCCCCCACCCACTTGATGCCAGGAGCACCCTCTCTACCCCAGTTGTGACAACCAAGCATGACCTCAGACATTGCCTACCAGTGTCCCTTGGGCGGAGTGGAGGGGCTCCCCTCGTGAGACCTCATGCTTTGGGATTACCATGAGTTTATACCAGTGTTAGAACTCTTATAAAACCTTTTGTTTTCTAAGGAAAATGTTTTCTCTTTTAATAACAACTCCAACTCTGCCATTGTGGTCAGATTTTAGACTCAAAAAGGTAGCAGTTAGTAAACAGATGTGAGAGTTCTTGCTCAGGTGGGAAAAAAAAAAGGCCAAGCATCAGAGATGACGTCTTAGAGGTGAATCAGAATCTAGAAACATTCAAGGAAAGAAGGGATCTAGCAAAGTTGATGTTAAGGCCATAACAAGTTGTAGAAGACCACAGAAGGATGGCAGAGTGCCTCGCTCTGGGTGTTTTGGGGTAAGAAGCAGATGAAGGGAGGCTGGGCCAGGATTCTCCACTCTGCTGTTAGCCACTGCTTTGGGGGTTTCTGTGGGTGGTGCGGGAGGGGTGGGCACAAGGTCGGCTGGAACAAACTGACCGCAGGGGCCAGAGCTTGGCTGGTAGAGAGGAAAAACACTTGCAGCAGGGTCTGTGGGAGGCAGGCAGGAGTCGGAGAGCATCTGGTTTGTGTGAGCAGAGGTTGGAGTAGTTCTGTGGCGCCTGGTCCAGCTTGAGAACTTTGGGTCCTGAGATGGTCTGGGTGTGCCTCTCCTGTGGCTCAGTCCACCCACTAATCCCAAGACACTCCTGTGTTGACACCTGCGCACATCTAGGGACCTGGAATTCATGATGACTCACACATTTCTCACCTCCCAGGAGCTCCCAGCCTAAAATTTGGTGTTCATTCAACAGATGGACCGGGCTTACATTTAGTGCATGTTGGGAGGCATTTGACTTTCACCTACCATGATGGGTCTGGGAGACAGAGATCCCCCTGCTTTGATGCCCGTCTTTTCTTGTGCTTTGCATGTCCCCAGCTGGGGTAAATGGATCCGAGGGCCTTTAAGGTCGTTGAGTTTCATGAGATCTTTTTCTGGCCCCACCTCTAGTTCTCTTTGGTTATGTCCCAAGCTTATTGCCTCCTGGTGAATCATCAGACCATCTAATATTTATTGCACACCCACAGCTTATGAAGTACTGTGTAGATGCCTGCCCTCGAGGAAACAAAACTGAAAAATGATGTGACTGGCAGTGAACCAGCCCCATAAAGACTCCCCAAGTTGAGAAGTAGCTCTGAGTGTGAGAGCTTATCACTGCTCTTTGGTTCTCTAATGAGTCTATGCCCACAGATGGAACATTGGTTTGAAATGCAGATCCCTGCCTCCTCTCCACCCCAGAGGTTTAGATGTAGCAGTTTAGGGCTGAGGCCTGGGGACCTTGGCATTTTTCTTCCCGTGCATCATCTGAGATGCTTCTGATGGAGCCAGTCCACGGGCAGGCTTTTAGTTTTAGAACCATTGCTTTTTGGGTACTTGAGCAGTCTCTTTTTCTTATTCTCTGTTTGCCATCTATCTGTCTGTCTGTTTTCTTCCTTTCTTTAAGATTCTGTTTACTAATAAGGAGAAGGGAAGGGAGGGAGAGAAACATCAGTGTGAGAGTGAAACACCAATTGGTTGCCTCTCGTACATGCCCCACCTTGGGACTGCGCCTGCAAACCTGGGCAGGTACCCTGACCAGGAATCAAAACAGCGACCTTTCGCTTTGTGGGGTGACACCCAACCCACTGAGCCATACTAGTCAGGGCTGTAGTTTATTTTTACATTTGGAGCGGCAGTGAAGACTCCTGGTACCCAATTACAACAGGGGCGTACAGTGAAAAGTTAGTTCTGCCTCCTGTTTCTGTCAGGAGCGGCCCAGTCGGGCACTCTGTTTCCATCTCCACTCAGGACAGCTACAGCGAGCAGTTCCTTCCACATCCTTCCAAGACCCTCTATTCCTAGAAAACCCTACATAGCTTTCTTTTTTTTTTTTAAGCATATAATTCTCTAATTTGCTTTATTTCCCCCATAATAATAAATCTTGACGACTGGTCCATGGCAACGTGCAGAGAACAGCCTCGTTCTTTTGCCAGCCGCACCCTGTCTGGTGCCCCTGCCAGGGGTGAGCGGCAAGGCCTGTTCCACGGCCCTTGCCAGACAGGAGGGGGAAATGGCGTCTTGGTACGGCTGCAGCTTCATTCATTCATTGTCTTTTGATTCACACAGCGATCCTGACAGTAGGGAGGCCAGTGGCATCTTTTCCTTTTTACAGATGAGCAGACTGAGGCCCAGAGAGTCCTTTTGATTGCCCAGAGTGACCCAGTTGGAATCTGAGCCTTTTTTAGACCCAGACCAGGGTTTTTCAACATTCAGGCTGGACTGTTCTTTGGGGCCGTCCTGGGAACCATGGGTGTCAAGCAGCATCTCTGGCCTCCATGTACTCAGTGCAGGACCACCTACCTCATCATGACAACCAGAATGTCTCTCAGTACTGCCATATGCCCTGTGGGGGACAAAATCACCCTGGGTGGAAACCATTGACCTACAGGGTCTGGCACGAATAACACCCCCCTTTTTTATAACAGAATCATAAGCATGTAATTCTATAACATAACAGTGCACACAAGCACACCATATGACATTTTAGGTACAATGTTCAAATTAAAATTATAAATGATTACACCCATATTATTACCCTACTAACCATACTCAAGCAGGCGTTACTTCTGCTGGACCCTGTAGCTGGATTCCAGTTAATACATCCTGGTCACTGATAGAGGAAGAGGTATGGGGACCTTTTCAAGGCTCTCAAGCTGGTTGGAGTGGAGCTGGGACTAAATCCTGGGCCTCCTGCCTCCTTTCCTCCAGCTGATACAAGCCATCGTGGGGCCCTGATGCAGAAAGAGGGTGCAGAGAATAACCTCTGCATGGAGAGGTCCAGGGTCAGGGGTCACGCTGTGTGGGCTCCTGGACCTGGGTGCAAATGAGCCAAGTGCTCGTCGGGTATCTAGCACAGCCACACAGTAAGTGCAGGTGGTCATTGGAGATGAGGAGGCCAGGCTGGATTTGATCTGCCCTTTGCATCTCATTCACCTCCAGATCCCTTAGGACAGTGAGAGAAATTCGTGCTCATCTCACTCAGCCACTGGGTGTTGGGATGCCCCCCATACTTTTCCACGTGACCCGGAGTGCCCAAAGCCTCCGTTGGCAGGCGCTTAGATCCCACGGGCCGACCCACATCAGAGTTTCTGGCTTTAACCACAAGCAAAGTGTAGGGCAAGTCACTTGCCTTCCCAGAGACTCGGTTTCGCCAGTTGTGGACCATGCCCATTCGTCCCAGTTGCCTGACGGCCGTGGAGGCACAGACCAGATCACAGTTGGTCAAGAGCTCAGCAAAAGTGAGGAGGGATTTAATGAGCACTAGCTGTGTGTGGGGCCCAGGCTTGTGGCTAAGGTGGACCTGCCTTGCTTCCTGGCTTTGTTACTTGCTTGCATGCTCTTGTCACACCGCCTATTTTCTCATCTGCAAAAAGAGGATGACAGCTCCCACGAGTTAGAGAGAGAGAGAGGATGAGCTCAGTGTCTGGTGGTTCGCACTTAACTAACACTTGCAAAGAGATCTTTGGACCAGCCAGTTAGTCACTGACTCTCTGAGTGACAAATGGGATAGCATTCTTTTTTTCTAGTCACCAGTGGTGCTCCTTGGTCCTGGAGCGGAGGTGTGATAGAAACCCATCATAAAGTTCTTCTAGCATTTTAAGTTTGGGCCTTGCCCCGCTTTGGGCCAGGCAGACTGTTTGGTGCTGAGCGGCCAAGTCCTGCCAATTCTTGATTCTCATTTTTCTTGCCTATGAATTAGGGATTGTGGTGAAGGCTGGGAGGGCTTGGGACTTCGATTTCTCCGTGGGGGAAGGAGTCTTTATACACGAGGGAGCGCAGTGGAGAGGAATGACAGGCTGGGTTCGCCCCGCCCCTCCTCCAGCACTGCTGTCCCTGGTCCAGCTCTGGCATCCACACTCTTGCTCTCACCTTGTCATTCTCCTCTGCGCGCTTCCATTGCGATGCATTGCCGAGACCTGGCCTCTCCCTCTGTCCATCTGTTCGTGACCCTCCGCCTGGCCACTCAGCCAGCCACACAAACCTCTGTCTCCTTGCTCCTCACTCAAGTCCCCCTCAGTGTGCCCTGTCGCTGTGGCCCTGGAGGCTCCTCTCCCCCCCTCAGGCCCCTCTGACTTCCTCGATTTTCGCTCAGCCAGAGTGCCTGCTGTGCTGCAGTCCATTGAACCCCGGCTGTCATCACGCCTAGCGAAGGTGGATTTTGGGGGTAATGCTTATTTTTTTAAATTGGGGTGAAATTTACATAACATGAAATTCATAATTTTAAAGCATGTACTCCCTTTGACTGTTATTGACTGCATTCATTGTTCAGCCATCACTACTGACTGGTTTCAGAGCGTTCACATCCCCCCCTCGCCGGCAGTCACCCTCAGTTCTCTCCTCCCCCGGACCGTAGGGACCGCTGGCCCAGGCCAGGTAGCTCAGGTGGTTCGACTGTCCTCCCCATGCGCCCGAGTTGCAGGTTTGATCCCTGACCAGGGCACATAAAGAATCAACCACTGAGGACATAAATAAGTGGAACAGCAAATTGATGTCTCTGTGTGTCTCTCTCAGAAAAAAACCCCCTAGGAACTACTAACCCACTTTCCATTTTGATGAGTTTGCGCAGTCTGGGCATGTCACGTGAATGGAACCGTGTACTTGGTCCGGCTGCTCGCTGAGTGCGTTCTCAGTTGCCGCCCACGTTGGTTAGTGCGTGTCAGATCGTCTCTTCGTGTGGCCGAATGGTGTTCCACTCTGTTGCTACCCCGCGTTTACTTATATCCATCAGTAGATAGACATTGAGGTTGTTTCTAGAGAACATGGCTTTTAAGAATCTCAGTGTCATTCTTTAAAAAAAAAACCACATATTTAGAAAAGATGTACATACCATGAAATAACCTGGTCCAGTTTTTACACTTGTATTTGGCTGGGTTAACCCCTCGTGCCGTGTTCTAGTTGTGTGTTTACTTATCTGCTCCCCCATTAGACTGTGAGCTCCCCAGAGGCAGGGGCCCTGTTTGACTCATCTCTAGCCCCAGCACCTGGCACAGGCCAGGCACGTAGTAGGTGTTCTGTGACATGCATTGGATGAGTGGTTGGTGGTTGGACATGGCTGGAGCCCATCCATTTTCCTCCCACAAACATAAAGCATCCAGAAGGAGTTCAGAAGGACCCGAGAAAGCCCTGTGGCCTGACTGTCATTGTGCCCTCTGCCCGATCTCCCTGAGCCTTGGTAACTGCTGCACGATGGACCCGGCCTGACCCCCGCCTCTCCGCTGCTGGTTGCTTCTCCTTTGCTGTGCACCGCCCTCCCCTCAGCCTGTCCAGGTTCCTTAGGGGACCTTCATTTATGCTGATCCTGTCTTCCCAAACACGTCTGGCCCCTGTCCTTCTGCATGCTTGGGACAGCCCCTCAGCTAAAATGTCACATCCTCTGAGGACCCCCTTCCTAGTGTAAAATACTCCACCACTGGGCACCCACCTCACTTCCATTCCCTCCTGCCCATGGGCCAGTATTTTCCTTGCTGCCCATCACCACTGTGTGACGTTGGTTTGTTAAGTGGCTACGGCTGTTTCTCCCACTAGACTGTAAGCTCCCCAGGGGCAGGGACCATGCCCTGTTGGCATCTGGGCGCTCACTGCCTACTTAGCACAGTGCCTGGCACCCGGCACCTGCTCTTCGAAGTGACCGAGTTTAAATGAACCAGGCATGTGTTTGCTATCTTTGTGGCTGTCACTGCCTGAGCAGGGATTTTGGGTAAAACAGAAATAATAGTGGCTTGAAGTTCAAGCCCAGAGGGCCTGTTCTAGGTTGGCTTAATAATAATGCAATAGTATAATATAATAATGGCTTATTAATATAATAAGAAGAAGAAGAAGGAGAAGGAAACATTGGTGGACCTCTTTGCCAGTCTGGGTACTGTCCTAAGTACGTCACATACCACTGGTGTCTCATCCTCATCATAGCCCCATGAGGCCAAAACAGTGGCATCTTCATTGCTTGATGTAGAAACTGAAGCACAGAGAGGCTTAAGTCACTTGCCCAGGGTTCGACCTTGAATTGCACAGTGCTTGAATCCTACTTTTGTCCATCTGAACCTCCTGCTTCAGTTACCCCACTGGGAAAGTGAGGAGGCCCTGGCATTTGAGACGCTGCCACTAGTGGGTGCTGCACTCTGAGTTCCTGTCCTGGTTGGGAAATCACTGAACCCTGGGGGGTGACTCACTGTCTCCGTCCCCCACCCCCCAGCCGGTGAGCTCCTCTGACAGTGAAGCCCCTGAAGCTGACCCGGCGGGAAGGAGTGAGGACGACGAGGAAAGGGGGGTCATGGCTGTTACAGCTGTGACTTCTGCAGCCACCAGCGACAGGATGGAGAGTGACTCGGACTCGGACAAGAGCAGTGACAACAGTAGCCTGAAGCGAAAGGCAACAGCCTTGAAGGTAGGTGGTGGGGCAGGTGCGTCTGGCTGGTGGGGTCCGGTGGCTGGGCAGCTCCCTTCCTGCTCCCACTCTGGGGCTGCACCCTGCGGCCTGCCCACCCACCCTCTCTTTCTGTTTTTTTTTTTTTTCACATGCATTAAAAAACAATTGAGGTACCATTCACATACCATGAAATCCACCCTCTCAAAATACACAGTTCAGTGGTTTTTAGTACATTCATAGGGTTGTGCAGCCGTGACCATGTCTAATTCCAGAACATTCCATCTTCCCCAAAAGAAACCCTGTCCCTATTAGCAGTCACTCCTCACCTCCCACTCCCGCCCCCGGCACCCACGAGTCTACTTCCTGTTTCTCCGGATTTGTTTGTTGTGGACGTTTCACGTGAATGGAATCACACACTCTGGCCCTTGTGTCTGGCTTCTGTCACTGAGCAGCATGGGTTCAAGGTCCATCCACACGGTAGCTTCCTTTTTTTTTTTCATGGCTAAATAATATTCTTTTGTAAGGACCACACTCTGTCTGTTGACTCACCTGTTGGCGGCCATTTGGGTTTCTTCTGCCTTTTGGCCGTTGTGAGTAACACTGCCGTGAACAGCCGTGCGCAAGTTTTTGTGTGGACGTGTGTTTTCGTTTCTTTTGGATATATTATTTTTCCTGCCTTTTTTTCTCTTCTGCCTTTTGACTACTTCTAAATATTTGAGTGCAGAATGAAAGGACCAGCACCTCTAGCAAACTCTTGATAGACTAAGGCATCCTTTTCATTATTAAAAATAACATTTGCTTCTGGTTCCAGTGGTGACAATAAGCTCTGCCCGTTGTGTGTAAGCTGTCAAGATGCTGGTTAAAAAGACCCATTCTCTCTGAGGGTTTTCTGCACCAAGGGCCAGGAGCACTCCTCGGTGTCTTCTCTGGGACGTGCGTGTCCCACTGGTGTGGGTGTGTAAAGTGTATAATTGGCTGTCCGCACATACAGTATGTGTCTCGCCTGTTTTTTTCCACCTAATGTGAACATGCCCTTGTCATTGAAGATTATTTTAAGATGCAGGTATCAGTGCTTGAGAAATAGTCTATGGCGTGGATGAATTCTAATGAATATATTAAGATTTTGGGGCATTTTAACAGTACTGGGGAAGAATTTAAAAGACCAGTTGCTCTTAACCCCACTGCACTTCGCACAGTCTGGGTGCTCCATTCCCAAATCTGAGGGATGCTGTGGTCTTCGGTCTTCATCCTTCTTAATGGCCCCCTGGGCGACCTCCTTTTGTTAAGGTTCGGTGCCTGCCAGCAGCCACCAGTGCTCCTGGAGCGGGACCCACCGGGCCCTGGTGGCGGGGAGCTGAGCTGGTCCTCCAGCCTGGCGCTGCCTGCGAGCCACCCCAGCTCTTTCCCATGCCTGTGAGAGTGCCGCGCTGCTGTCCGCCCGGCGCTTGGTGCTGGCCGCTTCCTCAACCCAGGAACTGCCCCCGCGGTGTCCGTGCCCTGCGCCCCGCACCCGCAGGCTCCTCAGTGCTCCCTCTGACCCCCTTAAAGGCACACGCGTCCCTCTGCGCCACAGTGCCCTCTTCTGCTTCCACAGGACTTGCTCTTCTCTTGCATCGCTAACCAAGGTTTCTGTTGCTTTCTCCCGATGAGATGAGGTGCAGGAGAGCTGAGGCCTCTTGTTGGAGTGTCACCGAGGATACAATTTGCTCAGGCCATCATAAGAAAGTATCTCAGCCTGGGGGGCTTAATGACAGACAGTTATTTTCATATAATTCTGAAGGCCAGACTCCAAGACTGAGGTGCTAGTAAGGCTGGTTCCTGCTGAGGCTTTGCTCCCTGCCGTGTAGAGGGCCATCTCCTCCCTGTGCTCTCATATCCTCTCCCCACTGTGTCCGCTCTCTTCCCATAAGGGGGGTCATGGACGCCAGGTTACTGGACTAGGGCCCATTGTAATGACCTCTTTAAAGACCCCCATCTGCAAATACAGTCACATCCTGAGGTTCTAGAAGTTAGGCTCTCACATTTCAGTTTTAGGGGGACACAGTTGAGCCTGTCTTTGGACAGGGTGTGGAGCAGGGACATGCTTAGGAAGCAATTTGTAAAGCAGGAACGAGTCTTATTGGTAACAGAGTAGAGGCAAAAGCACTTGGTAAGGTAACAGCTGCCCGAGGAGGAAGACTAGTTGTCACTGGACAAGGATCTTTTTTTTTCCCCAAAGATTTTATTTATTTACTTTATTTTTAGATAGAGGGGAAGGGAGGGAGAAAGAGAGGGAGAGAAACATCGATGTGCGAGAGATTATTTGCCTCTTGCACACCCCCAATGGGGGACCTGGCCTGCAACTCAGGCATGTACCCTGGCTGGGAATCGAACCAGCGACCTTTCAGTTGTCAGGCTGGGCCTCAGTTCACTGAGCCACACCAGCCAGGGCGTATTTCTGAAGCTCAGTTCTCTGTGCTTCCTTGCTTTTTCCTTCATGAGGACTTTTAAGTTGGCTTCTTTGGGAGGGCATCAGTCCATGGATCCCTGAAACAAGTCGATATGTATGTATGTATGTATGTATGTATGTATTGTATACACACACACATATATAGCTTTTGAAAAAAAAATTTTTAAAGATTTTATTTATTTATTTTTCAGAGAGGGAAGGGAGGGAGAAAGAGAGAGAGAGAGAGAAACAGCAATGTGCGGTTGCTGGGGGACATGGCCTGCAACCTAGGCATGTGCCCTGACTGGGAATCGAACCTGCGATGACTGGTTCGCAGCCCGCGCTCAATCCACTGAGTTACACCAGCCAGGGCCTAACTTTTGAAATTGTTATTGAGGTGAAATGTATATAACAAAGTGAAGCATTCTGAAGTGTACAGTTCACTGGCATTTCATGCGTTCACAGTGTTGTGCAGCCACGATCGTCTTTATTTCCAAAGTATGTGCATATGTGTTTTTCTGGGGAAAGGATTTCTGATTTGATTTTTTCCTTTTTTCAATCTTAGTAAAATACAAATAACATAAAATGTACCATTTTAACTGTTTTTAAGTGTATAGCTCAGTGGTTTAAAATATATTCACGTTGTGCGACCGCCACCACCATCCACCTCCAGAACTTTCTCACCTTCCCACCTTCCCAGACTCTGTCCCCATTACACGCTGACTCCCAGCGCTGGGCACCCGCCAGCTACTTCCTGTCTCTGTGGATCTGACTCCTCTGGAACCTCTAATAAGAGGAAGCCTACCACATTTGACCTTTTGCGACTGGTTGATTTCATTTAGCACAATGTTCTCAAGGGTTAAGCTCCCTGGTTTTTTATCAGATTCACGAAGGGTCCCCACTGCCCTCGCAAAGGTTCTGGGACCTCAGGGCCTTCTGTGGACCTTCGCTGGGCCACAGGGGTCAGGTGGGAGACGGCTCTGCTGAGCGCACGTTCCTTCCTGGGCCCTGATCTGTTTGGGCCGCTCCCTCTTCAGATGTCAGTGTCAAAACGAGCCCGGAAGGCCTCCAGCGACCTGGACCAGGCCAGCGTGTCCCCGTCTGAGGAGGAGGACTCGGAGAGCCCCTCTGAGTCAGAGAAGACCAGTGACCAGGTGAGCGAGTGCTTGGCTCCCCGGGTGCGCGGGGGGGGCGAGGCACCGGAGGGAGCTGAGCGGAGCAGTGGCCAGCCAGCGGGGCCTGTTCAGCTCCCTTCTCTGTGCCCAGGACTTCACCCCTGAGAAGAAAGCCGTGGTCCGGGCGCCACGGCGCGGCCCCCTGGCAGGACGGAAGAAAAAGGTAGAGGTGTTTTTTGTTTTGTTTTTTTATCCCATACCCACTTGGGAGAAACTCTCAGAGCTTCTCTCCAAGGGTACCAGCCACTGTCCACAATTAGAGTCTGGTTCTTTTTGGAGGAGGGTAGGGCATAGGCCACAAGGAGACCCCAGGCACCTCCGACTCCGGCCTCTGGTTTCACTGATGGCCTCAGCCCATAGTTCCCGAGTACCGTGTGTGCAGAGCGCGTCCTATGAGGGGATGACCTGGCTGCCACCACTGCTGACCAGAGTCTCCAGGCCAGTGTGGAAAGCGGGGTGCTGGGGTGCTGGCATCAGACGGCAATGAGGCAGCTTTAGGTTCCCTGTGGGGGGGGAGGGGCAGGGAGAGGAAGAGAGAATCTGAGTGTTGTGTGTGTGTGTGCTTGTGCATGTGCATGCTGGCATCAGTGTACGTGTGTGGAGTGTGCACGTGTACATGTGTGTTGTCTGGCATGCATAAGAATTGTGTAAGACTTGTGTCCAAGTGTGCGTTGTGTGAGATGCACATGTGTGTGCTGAGGGCCCAGCAGAGTTCAAGGGCAGAGATGGTATATGAGGGCATCTCATCTGGTTGGGCCTCCAGGCACGACTTGGTGGTATTTGAAAAGCTCTTGCCACTGGAAAAACAACTGTGTATCTCATTTGACCCCTGCACGTCATCCAGGAGCAAGGAGGTCTAGGTAGATCACGCATGGGAACTCAGGCGAAGGGTCAGACAGCTGCAGGCGCATCCAGGGCTCCCTGTGACTCCAGGCCTAAATGAAGCTTTTCCAGTTTGGGGGAGGCGTATTTTTGTGGGAGCTACCGGGAGTGCTGGGGTCTGCTCTCTCACCTCCATGCCCTGGCCTCTCCCAGAAGCTGCCCTCTGCCTCTGACTCAGACTCCAAACCAGAATCAGAAGGGGCCAAGGGTGAGCCAGTGGTGGTGGCCAGGTCAGCCTCCTCCTCCTCTTTGGCCTCCTCATCCTCTTCCGACTCAGATGTGTCAGTAAAGAAACCTCCCAGGAGCAGGAAGCCAGGTAGGATGGCTGCCACTGGTCCTGACCTGGTTCCGTGCACCCTTGCCTCTGGGCTGGCCTGTGGGTGTCCCCCACCCTTCTTGGAGGCTGGTGTGGGAGAAGACTACCCCCTCCTCCTTTTTCATAGCTGAGAAGCCTCCCCCAAAACCCCGCGGGCGGAAACTGAAGCCCGAACGACCCCCGAGCAGCTCGAGCAGTGACAGGTGGGTGACAGCCCCGGGTTGCCTCTGGCAGGGTCCTCTGCCGGGCTGCGGGTGGGTCTGCAGTAGCACCTCTGAGGACCAGGCTCCCTCTAACTGGCCTGCACCCCCAGCGACAGTGAGGAGGTGGACCGCATCAGTGAGTGGAAGCGCCGGGACGAGGAGCGCCGCCGAGAGCTGGAGGCCCGGCGGCGCCGGGAGCAGGAGGAGGAGCTGCGGCGGCTGCGGGAGCAGGAGAAGGAGGAGAAGGAGAGGCGGCGCGAGCGGGCCGAGCGCGGGGAGGCCCTCCGCGGGGGCAGCGGGGGCAGCAGCGGCGATGAGCTCAGGGATGAGGAGGAGCCCGTCAGGAAGCAGCGCAGCCGGAAGGGTCGGGGACGGGGTCCCCAGTCCTCCTCTGACTCGGAGCCCGAGGCCGAGCTGGAGAGAGAGGTGTGCCCAGCCTGGCGGGGTCACAGGGGCCTCGTGGAGGGTGATGGGGAGACATGGGTGACTGGGGAGGCTTAACAGTCACCCTTCGGGCAAGCCCATTTCTGCCAGCGGGGCCGGTGGTGACCACCAGGCACCGTGTGATTGTGCAGGCCAGTCAGCTCCCACTCTGGCGACACCCGCGGTCCGGCCTGAATCTGAGAGGCTGACTTCCCAGGCCCGTCACATTCTAGACGGGGCCCAGGGTCGCGCTCAACATGGGGGTGGGGGAAGCCTGATGACACCCGTCCTATCCCAGCTGCTCTCCCTTTTGTCCCAAAAGGGGAACCAGGTTCCTTGCCTCAGGAAGTGTCCTGCTCGGAAGGAGGACTATGGTGGGCTGCCCCGCTATTGGACGGCCCTTTGAGAGGCTGAGAACCTGCTCTGGGGATGGACTGGTCCCAGGGGTCTCTCCCGTCCCATCCCGTCCATTCCACCAGCTCCAAGCAGTGTGAGGTGGTGGCAGGAAGTGTCGTGCTTTGTTTCTAAGAGGGACAGTTCAGGGGTTCAGGGCACGCCTCTCCCACCCCGTGTTGCTGCCGTAGGTGAGGAAGTCAGCTAAGAAGCAGCCCCAAAGCACAGAGCCTGCGAAGAGACCCAGCCAGAAGGAGAAGAGAGGGCGCTCTGAGGAGAAGCCCCGGTCCAGGTCAGCACTCACGGAGCCTGTCCTTCCGCAGCTGCCCGAAGCCGTCCTGGTCCTTGAGGTCTTCAGCCTTCTGGGGAACCTCTTCCCTTGGGAGCGGTCCAGCTTCCCAGTTTAGTTTGGCAGACAGGCCGAGTTGAAGTGTCTGCTGTTCAGGATTGTGGTTCTTGACTGGGGTGCTTCTGGCATCGAGTGGGTGGGGGCCAGGGATGCTGCTCCTCACCCCACAGTGCCCAGGACGGTCCCCCACAGGGAATGGCCCAGCCCCAGTGTCAGTGCCAAAGGGGGAATTGTCCCCAGACCAGTGGTTCTTGGGCTTTTTAAATCCACTGCCCACCAAGGTGTGGGGGTGGCACATCTCTGCCATTAAACGTTTGTTTTTTTTTTTTTACTGATTCATGAGAGAGAAAGAGAAACATTGATTTGTTGCTTCACTTATTTATACATTCATTTGTTGATTCTTGTATGCGCCCTGACCAGGGATCGAACCCGCACCTTGGTGTATTGGGATGATGCTCCAACCAACTGAACTACCCGGCCAGGGCTCCCTGCAATTTTTAAGTGATGTTCCACCATCAGTTGGAATCTGCCCACTGGGAACTGGGCAGTCAGACTGCCCAGTGGAGTAGAACTGGAACTGTTACTGAGTGTGGCTGTCATCTATGAGTGCCTATTGATAACTAGGTTTTACATACTAGCTATTAATTCTCAGCCACATTAAAAAAAAAAAAAGAATTTTAGATTTCACATGATTTGTCCAAGGTGCCTATCTTAGACCAGGCCACAGTGGTCCCTGACCCCTCCTCCCAGCTTCCAGGGCCTCCTCAGAGTGTCCTTCTGTAGTTCCCAGCCCTCAGTGGGGAGGTGTTGGTGGTTGGGGTAGGGTGGCTGTGTGGATATTGGTCAGAGGCCTAAGGGGAATGAGTCTTCACAGGCCCATGAAGGTGGAACGAGCCCGGAAACGGTCGGAAGGGTTCCTACCGGACAGGAAGGCTGAGAAGAAGAAAGGTGAGGAACCGGCTGTCCCGGTCGCAGCCCAAGTTCTAGCCACCCAAGGTTGCTGAGGTCAGGAGGAGGGAAGGCTGTATGTGTCACCACGGCAGTGGCCAGGCAGGTTCTCAGCCACGTCTGGCATGGGGCTTAGGCCCAGGTGACGCGTTCTCTCCTGGCCGTAGGCCCTTCCGTGGAGGAGAAGCTTCAGAAGCTGCACAGCGAAATCAAGTACGCCCTGAAAGTCGATAATCCGGTAAGATCCTCCTGGGGGCCCCGGGGAGCCACTTACCCTGCGTGAAGCAGTTCCTGCCACCCCATCATGTCTGCAGCTCCCTTAGAAGTCTCCAGAAAGGGAGGTGACTCCAGGGTCCCTTGGGGCGGGTGGGGTAGGGATCCTTGTGTCTGTCTGTCACCCCGCTGAGGGCCATCCTGAGGTGCAGTGTGCTTGGTGTCCTCACGAGGTGGTGCTGTGGGCAGGCCCCAAGGATCCTCCTAGTTCTGGGTCTTTCTGCCGTCCCTGGGGTTCCCTGTCATTTAGCATCCCCCATAGGGGAAGCTCCGGGGTGACCTTTTCTGACCCATTGGGTCTTCTAAGTGCTGTCCCTCCTTCTTCCTTTTCTGCCCTGCAGGATGTGAAGAGGTGTTTGAACGCACTAGAGGAGCTTGGGACCCTGCAGGTGACCTCGCATATCCTCCAGAAGAACACTGATGTGGTGGCCACGTTGAAAAAGGTACAGTCGGAGCCCAGGGGTGGAAGGGGGCTGAGGCAGGTGGGTCCAAACAGGCGGGGGTCTGCCGGGGAGCTGGTGTTCCTGGCCACAACTGCTTTTGGTTAGTGGGGAGAAAGCCGGAGGACTGGCTGAGCACTGCCAGCTTCCAGAAGAGCTGCGGCAGTGGCAGCAATAGGGAGGGTCTCGGGTTGGGGGTGAGGCCAGCTGCATTCTCTGAACCAGGCCTCTTGGTGGGCAGATTCGCCGTTACAAGGCCAACAAGGAGGTGATGGAGAAGGCTGCGGAAGTCTATACCCGGCTCAAGTCGAGGGTCCTGGGACCAAAGATTGAGGCTATCCAGAAGGCAGCCAGAACTGAAGCAGAGAAGGAGCAGGCTGAGGCGGAGAAGGCCGAGGAGGCTCTGCTTGGAGAGGAGGCCCCGTCAGAGAGGGCAGAGGATGAGACCAGTGCTGGTGAGGAGCCGGGTGGGCTCCTCCCCCACTGACTAGGGTGGTGCGTCCTGCTGGTGCGCTCTGCGCAGGCCTGGGTGACCCCCAAAGCAGCCGGTGCGCTCTGCGCAGGCCTGGGTGACCCCCAAAGCAGCCGATGGCTGGTACACGCGTACTCTGAGGCTGCTGCCAGGCTCTACACCCTCAGAGCCAGCTAACGTAGGAGGCTGTGTGTGTGCTGGACAGGTATGTGTGAACACTCCTGGGAGGCGCCAGCCTCGGCCTGGACCTGCAGGATCATGGGTGAGCTGGGAGGAGAAAGAGGATGTTTCCAGCAGGGACAGCCTCTGGGAGTGGGAGAGGGTGTTCATGCTGGGGGCACCTGGTCCTGATGACAGATGCTTGGAGCAGCCCTTCTCACTGACATCGTTGGCTTGGCTGAAAAAGCCTCAGCAGCCCAAGGAATAGCTGAGGCTATCTCTCTTCTCATTTCCATCCCATCCTCAGACACTCGCTGACCAAGTGTCCCTTCCCTTCTTCAGGGGTCCAGCTCCTGTGGAGCTGACGGTCCCCATACAACTGAGAGGCAGGGAGATAGAAGTGATAGTGGGAGCACAGGGCTGGGGCCCTTCAGGAGGGTCACAGGCCCTCTGTCCCCAAGCTGGCTCCCACCCATTCTCGATGGAAGGCGGGGGTGGGGAGGGGGGTTCCTGGATGATCACACCACAGTGTCCCACAGTGTCCTTCCACACCCCCCCCACGGCCCCCAGATCTTTCCGCCTCGGTGAATGGTGAGGCTACATCCCAGAAGGGTGGAAGCACAGAGGACAAGGAGCAGGAGGAAGGACAAAACTCGGAAGAGGGTCCGGTGGGGGACTCCTCCGAAGACCTGTTGCACAACGAGTAAGTGTCCCCGGGGTCTGTGGCACTGGGGGCTACTTTCTACAAGGGGGTGACAAGACTGGCAGAGAAAGCAGCTGCTGTCTTGAGTTGCTCCCAGGGGGCTGCTGGTGGTGGTCAGGGTCCTGGGGACTCGGCCCCCATGTGTGGGCCTCCTATCCCCACCTTAGCAGCAGAGCCCAGGACCCCGGTCAAGGGAGCTGAGCTGCCCTGGGTCAGGCCCTGGGGCGGGTGGGTCCCTCCTGGCTCTCCGGGGGTGGGAGCAGGCAGGCTGTGTCACAAGCACCCTTGAGTCTGGTGTGCGGTCCTGCTGAAGACCCCAGACCACTCAACTCACACCCACTGTCCTGGGCATGGTGGGGGGAGCCTAGGGCTTGTGGTCTGTCACTGCTGGACGGAGAGATGGGCAGACAGGGCGGCAGCCTGCTCACCCCACCTGCTGTGCTTCACCAGCAGCGCAAGGGAGGGCCCCGATCTGGACGGGCCTGGGAAGGACCGGCAGGAGCGCCCGAGGGCGCGCGTGGACTCTGAGTCCCTGGACGACGAGGACAGCTGAGCCCAGGGCAGCCCGGCGGCCAGGCCCCGCCCATCACGTAGCTGCCCGTAGGCCTGCCCCATTCCTTCCCGGCCGCCCAGGGAGCAGGAAACCGTTGGGGAGATGCTGTGCTCTTCGTTTGTATTGTCCCTCTGGGGTTTTTTCTGCCCACTTTCTGTGATTTCCAACCGACATGAAATGACTATAAAGGGTTTTTTTAATGAAAAAAAATCACTTTTATTGGCTTGGTTTTCTAGTGTGACTGGTGCAGCTGGGCTGGAATTGGGAAGGTCTGGAGCTATCAAGGGCCCACTTGGGGACAAAGTGTTCTAAGCCATAGTGTCACCCTATACAGTGAGTGTGAGCTCGGTTTTAATGGTGTTCCCATCCCACTAGGGCTGACGGTGAAACAGTGGGGTAGGAACAAGGCCTTTCCAAAAATAATAAAGGAAAAATAAAACTCTGAACTTTGAGGCTCAAACGGAGGCTGTGGTTTGATGTCCCGGGTTTGGCTTCCCAGTGCCCAGGAAGAAGGAGCAAAGAGGCCGGGTGGCTGCTGTGTTTTCCCCAGAAGCCAGTGCCGTGCTCACCTGACACAGCCGTTGTCCCTTCCACCCCAGCTGCGGTCTGCACTGTAACCCACTCCCCATAAGGCAAGCCCCAGAGTGCCTGGCCCGGAGCATTCAGGCCTGCAAGGGTTCTGTGAGCCGTCCGCTGTCTCTGCGTGTCCAGAGGGCGTGAGCACTGGGGCCAGGCTTCCTTGTGTGACCGTGGGCGAGTGGCACTCCTGCTCTGGGCTTCTCTTCTCACCTGGACAGGGGAGACTCTAGCCTCACCGGGGATTTAGATGGTGGGGGCTGGAGGTCGCTCTCGGCCAGGCACCCGCACACAGTAGTCCCCAGTAGACAGTGGCCCCTGGCCGCGTTCATCCATCCCTGCTGAGGGAGGGAGGCCGTGGTGTGGCAGGGGACTTCCTGAGTCCTGCCCGCTTCCACCCCCACCCGTGTGACTGGACTTGAAGGCTAGTCACTTCGCCGGGTTTCTGCGAATCCAGCGTCTTTACCTCTGATTACCTAACATGGTGGAGGCCGAGGGGAGAAAGGCTCAGAAGATTCTCCAGTCCCCAGGGCAGAGCCTCTCCCAGACCCCGGGCACTTTTGGTAACCCTTGGCGAGAGCTGGCCCCTTTGTCCTGGAGCTCGGAGCACCCGATCCTTTCCGAGAAGAGGGTGCAGTGTGGGGTGTGCTGTTGGTGTGCAGTGGGTTCTGGGAGCAGGGAGCCCAGCACAGCTTGGGCAGGCTGCTGCTGTTCTGACGTGCACCTCCCAGCTGGAGAGAGGCTGAGGCTGGTGAGGGAGCCTTTCTTGGACAAATGTGGTAAGTTTTCACGTTTGGGTGCAGGGACAGTAGACTTGGGCCCCTGCAGCTGGGAACGCAGGGACCTTCCAAACCATGGCAGGCCCTAGTCTCCTGGAGTACGTTCCTGAGACCTGAAAGGTCATTCAGCACATTTTGTCACATACTCCCTAGGGCCCTGTCCCCAGTGGGAAAGTCCTTTTATTCGGCCATGGGCAGCCTCTGGGCCCAGGTGCCTCAGAGACCAGAACCTTAGCTCTCTAATATGTGGTTGGCCTACAGGACAGGACAGGTGGGCGAGCGGAAGAGGCAGAAGGGGCTTGATTTGTAACCACTCTTCTCACCCCCGGGTAATGTAGTCCTCAAGGAAGGGCCCTGCAAGGCCTGGAGGTGAGGGGGTTGCTGCTGGTGGCTTTGTCCTCAAGAAGCCCCTTAGCCACACTGGGGTTAACAGAGACAGTGAGACTCTGCCTCTGGGTGATGGTGATGTTCTGGTACATTCGGGTGCAGGGTGTTTGCTGAGGGCTAGGGGCGATTCTTTAGAGTCAGGGTGGAGGGGTGGGACGACCCACTGAGCTGGTAGCTGAAGGCCCAGACGGGGGTGGAAGACCCCTGTCCCCTGTGAAGGTGATGGGGCTCCTAGTGCAGGGAGCTGAGTGGAGAACCTTCCAGACTCAGGCACATTCCACTTCTCTTTCCTAACTGGTGTGCTTGCTCAGCATTTTCAAGTGCAGGCCCTCTGTCCATGGTCTTAGCCGCCCTGGGCTCCTAGGTCCAGCCGAGCTTGGGAAGAAAGGTGGATGGCATAGTCTCAGAGCTGGGAGCGTGGCACATCTATTGCAGAAAGTCCTCCGTGCGCCAAACAGCAGTGTCCAGCGATTGGGGAGTTAGGGCTGGTTTGGGGTTGGGGGGCTCTGAGGGGGGCCTATAGCTGCTGCCCACCAGGGTGCAGGTGAAAGGGCCCCACCAGCCAGCTGAGTGGGGGGCTGTGCTGCACACTCTGCAGCAGCTTCTCCAGCCCTCGCCAGGCCTGGACTACACTCTCACGGCTCTGGGCCAGGCGCTCGGCTGGCAGCTCTGTGCCGGAGCTGGCAGAGGAGACGACGCCATAGAGCTCACAGAGGCTGTGCCGCGCTTGCCTCAGCCGCTGCTGGAGCTCAGCCGGAAGACCCTGGAGGCCCGAGGCCAGGGTGCTGTAGGCCACGTGGAGCTGCTGGATGAGTCCACAGGTTCTGGACAGAGCCTCCGAATCTTGCCCCTGCAGGAGGGGGAGATGTGAGTAGTGGTCAGAGAGAAGATTCTGGGAGCATTGGCCCCTTGTACATACCTCTTGGGTACCGGCTTTCTCCACTCTGCCTCTTGGACCTGGATCTGGCCATGGCTGCCCTTCCGGAGCCTGCTTGGCCTTTTCAATCTGGAAAGAGCCCAGCAGAGAAACGATGGCTTTTGGCAGGGCCCTTTTTCACACACTTTCCCCCGGGAGAGGCATGAGGGGCCAGGAGCCTGGTGTCCAGACCTTTGTATGGCATGGTTGCAAGGCCACATGCTTCAGGCCAACTGTGCCATGATGGGTTTGTCTTCTCTTGCAAAGTGGCAGTAATCCAGATTTCCCAGGAGATCCTCAGTGAGATCAAATAACTGATGATGGGATCTTGTCACTCCCCAGCTCAAAGCCCTCCTGTGGCTCCCCGGTGTCTGTTGGATACGACCAACACCTCCCCATGGTCGGTGTGGTCTGCCCCTCGGGCCTCTGAGACCTGTCCCACTGGCATCCCATCACAACCTCTGCACATCGCTGATCCCGAGACCCCTGGGCTCCCCCTGCTCTCTCCCCGCCTTCGCTTTGCTCTGTCTATCCTGGGTGCCTTTCTGCCCCGTGAACACCCACCTTGTTATTGAGCACACTTTTTTTTAGAGAAAAATGTTGATTCGTTGTTCACCCACTTATGCGTTCATTTATCTATTACGTGCTCTGACTGGGTGTCAGACTTGCAACCTTGTGTATCAGGGCAGCACTGTAACTGACTGAGCTACCCGGGCTGGGCACTCTGTTCTGATGGTCCTCACTTCTCCCCAGTTCTGCATGGCTCTCCTTGTCATGCAGTGTGGCTCAAAGGGACGTGCTCCTGCCTGGCCCAGGCCCTCTCTGCATGGTTGTCTTGGTTCCTTCATTGCCCCCCCCCCCCATTGTCTGGAGGTGTAGCACTACCCCTTATCTCCATTTCACTTTCCACAGTTTCCGTTCTCAAGGTCAGCCATGACCCAAAAATATTAAATCGAAAATTCCAGAAATAAACAGCACGTAATTCTTAAGTAGCCCACTGTTCTGAGTAGTGTGATGAAATCCCACGTGGCCTTGCTCTGTCCTGCCTGGGGCAGGACTTGTCTCCTTGTCCGTGGTGTCCATGCTGCAGGTGCCCCAACGCCTTGTAGCCACCAGTGGGCGTCTCAGTTATCAGATGGAATGCCACAGGGCTTGTGTTTAAGTCACCCTTTTTTTTTTTTTTAAGATTTTACTTATTTTTAAAGGGAGGGGAAGGGAGAAAGAGGGAGAGAGACATCGATGTGTGGCTGCCTCTTGCGCGGCCCCTGCTGGGAACCTCGCCTGCAGCCCAGGTGTGTGCCAGTGAGCCTTTGCTTTGCAGTCGGGCGCCCAGTCCGCTGAACCACACCACCAGGGCCAGTCACCCTTATTTTAATGCCACGTTAACATTGCTTTTATTACAGTATAAGTTGTTCTATTTTATTATTACTTATTGTTAACCTTCTTTTGTGTCTAAATAAACTGTAAATTAACCTTTACGATAGGTATGTATCTGTAGGAAACAGCCATAGTATTTCTAGGGTTTGGGACTACCTGTGGTCTCAGGCATCTGCAGTGGGTCTTGGAATGTATTTCCCGCAGAAGGGGGGGGTGGGTCGGAATGGTCTGTTTGATTTGGTTGTCCCGCTCTGTGGGACACAAGCCCTGCCAGGGCAGTCTGTGGGCACCTTAAAGGCTGACAGATGTTGGACCACTGCACGCCAGTGGGAAAGCCATGGGGGGAGATTTTGAGAAAGGGGCCCCATACAGGGGTGGACACTTACCGTACTGAGGGAGTCCTCAAGCAGGGCCAGTGTGGCTCTGGCTTGGAACTGGCCATGCTGCAGGTGGCTCAGGGCATGCTCGAAAGCTCGCTGGCGGAAGCTATGGGCCAGGTCACCGAGACGCACGAAGTAGCTCCTCTGGTCTCCTACAGGTACTCTGGGCTCGGGCTCAGAGGCCGCCAACTGAGCTGCAAGGGAAGATGCCATGACTCAGACGGAGAGGACCAAGGACCATCCAATTCTTGGACTGGACAGATGACCAGCCCTCACTAGGACCTGGGACCCAGCCCATCTTATTCTCACCTTGCTCCTCAGCATTCATAGGGTGGAAGATCTCCCCTAGCTCCTCCAGCTCGTCCGAGAGTGTTGTAAAACCCGTGACACCTTCATGGCCACATGCGGTAGCTATACACCCAGCATTTTCCTTGCCCAGGCTCGTGCCTTGTGTGAATGTCACTGCAGTAGAGACAGGGCCATGGCTGTCGGGGGCGGCTCCGCTGGCAAGGTCCTGGCCTGCACATGGAGTGTTGGGAAGGCTGGAGACCCTGCAAGACTGAGCCTCCTGGGGGCTAAGAATACTTTCTTCCCCATATTTGTCCAGGTCCCTGCCATTGATGAGTCCACTATAGGAGGTCTCCTCAGATCCAGGTAACCAATTCTGGTCAGTGCCCGACCCAGTCTGGATGATGCCCTTGGACACACTCATGGCCCCAGTAGGGCCAGTGGACACTGCATCTTTGGTGCCAGTGAGGACAGTCTTGGTGGTGTCCACGCCAGTC
>PVIA01012648.1:13895-36705 GCA_004024845.1 Tonatia bakeri | reverse complement strand
AGAGATGCAGATTAAAACCACAATGAGGTACCACTTCACACCAGTCAGAATGGCCATCATAAGCAAAACAACAGACAACAAGTGTTGGAGAGGATGTGGAGAAAAGGGGACACTAGTGCACTGTTGGTGGGACTGCAGACTGGTACAACCACTGTGGAAAACAGTATGGAACTTCCTCAGAAAATTAAAAATGGATCTATCTTTCAACCCAGCAACTCCACTGCTGGGACTATATCCTAAGAAACCTAAAACACCAATCCAAAAGAACCTTTGCACCCCAATGTTCATAGCAGCCCAATTTACAATAGCTAAGTGCTAGAAGCAACCTAGATGCCCATCAGTAAATGAATGGATCAAAAAATGTGGTACATTTACACAATGGATTTCTATGCAGCAGAAAGAAAGAAGAACCTCCTACCCTTTGCAACATCATGGATGCAATTGGAAAGCATTATGTTAAGTGAGATAAGCCAGGCAGTAAAAGATAAATACCATATGATTTCACCTTTAAGAGGAACCTAAACGACAAAAGAAAGAAACAAGCAAAATATAGTCAAATACACTGCATTAGAGGACAGGCAGAAAGTGACCAGAGGAGAGAGAAGAGGGAATTTCAGGGGAAAAGAGGAAGGGTTTACAGGAACAAAGTTAAAAGACACATGGATAAAAACTAGGGGGAGGGTGGTAATGGGAGAGAAGTTGGGAGGGCGGGTGGGAGAGCTTGATTGGGAGTAAAGGGGAGAAAACTGTACTTGAACAATCATTAAAATAAAATTGGAAAAAAGGAATAAAAAAAGAATAGACTGGAAGAAATAAACAGTAGGTTGGATAAAGCAGAAGATCGAATCAGCAGTTTGGAAGAAAGGGTAGAAAAAAACACCCAATTAGAGGAGGAAAAAGAAAAAAAAATGTAAATGAGGACAGTCTAAAGGGCCAATCAGACAACATGAAGCATAACAGCATCTGCATCATAGCAGTACCAGGAGAAGCTAGAGACCAAGGAATTGAGAAACTATTTGAAGAAATAATAACCAAAAACTTCCCTAACCAGGTGAAGCAAAAACACAAATTCAGAAAGTGCAGAGAGTCCCAAACAAGGTGAACCCAAAGAGGTCCACACCAGACACATCATAATTAAAATAGTAAAAGTTAAAAACAAATGGAGAATCTTAAAAGCCACTAGAGAAAGATGGCTAGTAAACTACAAGAAAGCTCTCATAAGACTGTCAGCTGATTTCTCAATACAAACATTTCAGGACAGAAGGGATTGGCATAAAATATTCCTAGTTATGAAAAGCAAAACCTATAACAAAGATTATTTTACCAAGAAAGGCTACCATTTAAAATCAAAGGGGAAATAAAAAGCTACACACACAAGAAAATGCTGATGGAGTCTGTCACCACTAAACCAGTATTACAAGAAATGTTAAAGATTCCTCCTTATGAAATACAAGAAGAATTTTTATTGGAAGAAAAAAAAACAGAATAACATAGTTAAAAGAATAAAATGGCAATAAATAGGTACTTATCAATAATCACATTAAAAGTAATTATCAAATGCATTAATTCAAATACATATGGTAGTGTAAATGATAAGAAAGCAAGAGTCACATATATGCCACCTATAAGCAACACAGCTCAGAATGAAAGATACACACAGACTAACAGTAAAGAGATGAAAAAGATATTTCATGCAATTGGAAATGAAGTTTAAAAACTGGGTTAGCAATACTTGTATCTGACAAAAATAAGACTGAAACAGAGGCTATAGGGAGAGACAGAGATACTACATACTGATAAAGGGAGAAATCCAACAAGAGAATATAACACTTGTAAATATTTACTCACCCTACATGGGAGCACCTAAATAAATAAAGCAAATCATGATTGACATAAAGGGAAAGATCAACAGTATTAAAGACATAGTAAGGGATTTTAACACCCACTGGCATCAATGGATAGATCTTCCAGCCCGAAAATTAACAAGGAAGTGGTGACCTTAAAATACAAATTAGATCAGATAAATTTAGGTGTATTCAGAGCACTTCTCCCCCAAAGCAACAGAATATACATTATTTTCAAGTGCACATAGAACATTTTATAGGATAGACCACACGTCAGGACACAAAATAAGTCCCAATATATTTAAGAAGATTCAAATGATATCAAGCATCTTCTTGGACTATAATGGTATGAAACTAGAAATCAATCTCAAGAAAAAATAAACTAAAAAACACACAAAGATCCCTGGCTGGTGTGGCTCAGTAGATTGAGTGCCGGCCTGTGAACCAAAGGGTTACTGGTTTGATTCCCAGTCAGGGCACATGCCTGGGTGCAGGCCAGGCCCCAAGTAGGGGTTACATGAGAGACACCCACACATTGATGTTTCTCTCCTTTTCTTTCTTCTTCCCTTCCTCTTTCTAAAAAATAAATAAATAAAATCTTTTAAAAACACACAAAGACATGAAAGGTAAATAATATGTTAATAAACAATGAATAATTACATGCAGGAAGAAATCAAAAGATACCTTGAAACAAATGAAAATAAGAACACAACAACCAAAAATCTATAGGACACAATAAAAGTAGTCTGAAGAGGCAAATTCATAGAATTACAGGCCTATGTTGAGAAACAAGAAAAAGATTAAATACACAATCTAACTTTACACTTAAGGAACTTGAAAAGAACAACAAAGCCCAAAGTGAGTAGAAGAAAGGAAATAGTAAAGATGAGAACAGAAATAAACAGAATAGAATCTAAACAATATAAATAATCAATGAAATCAAGAGGTGGGTCTTTGAAAAGATAAACAAGATTAATGAACATTTAACCAGACTCATCAAGATAAAAAAAAGGACAGAGGATCCAAATAAATAAAATAAGAAATGAAATAGAAGTAAAAACTGAGTCACCAAAGATAAAAAAAAAAGATGATGAGAAAATGTTACAAAGAACTATATGCCAACAAATTGCACAATCTGGTATAAATGGATATATTTCTAGAAACATACAATCCTCCAATACTGAATCAGAAAGAAGCTGAGGATCTGAACAGATAGAGTACAACTAGTTAAATTGAAACAGTAATAAAAAATTAACTCCTAACAAACAAAAGTCCTGGGTCAGATGGTTTCACAGGTGAATTTTACCAATAATTCAAAAAAGAACTAACACCTATCCTTTTCAAACTATCCCAAAAATTTCAAAAGAAGAAAAGACTCCAAAACTCATTGAATGAGACTGCATCATCCTAATTTCAAAACAAGATAAACACACAAGAAAGAAAGAAACTTACAGCCCAGTATTCCTGATAAACATAGGTACAAAAATCCTCAACAAAATATTAGCAATCTGAATTTAGCAATACATTAATAAGGTCATACGCCATGATCATGTGCAATTTATTGTGGGGAATGCAAGGTTGGTACAATATTCACAAATAAATAAACATGATATACCACAAAAACAAAATGAAGGCAAAAAATCACATTGATATTGTTCATATTATAGATGCAGAAAAATCATTTGATAAGATCCAGCAACCATTCGTAATAAAAATTGTCAGCAAAGTGGGAAAATAGGGAACATACCTAACCGTAATAAAGGCCATATATGACAAAACCACAGGAAACACCATACTCAGTGGGCAAAAGTTATGAGTTTCCCTTAAGATCAGGAACAAGACAGAGATGTCCACTTTCACCACTCTTTTTCAACATAATACTGGAAGTCCCAGTTAGAGAAATCAAACAAGAAGAAGAAATAAAAGGCATACAAGTTTGAAAAAAAAAGTAGAGCTGTCATTATTTGTAGATGACAATATACTCTATACGAAGAACCCTAAAGATTCCACCAAATAACTATTAAAAATGAGAAATATATTAAGTAAATTAGCAGAATACAAAATAAATGTCCAGAAATCAGTTGCATTTTTATACATCAATAATGAATTATCAGAAAGAGAAACTTAAAAAACAACATAATTCACCATTGCTTCAAAATAATAAATGTAACCAAGGGAGTAAAAGAATTAAACTCAAAATTTTTAGTCACTGAAGAAAGAAATTGAAGAAGATACAAATAGATAGAAGCATATATCATGTTCATGGATAGGAAGAATTAACAACATTAAAATGTTTATACTACCCAAAATAATTTATAAATTAAATGTAATTTCTATTGAGATACCAATGGCATATTTCAGAGAATGAGAACCAATCATTCAAAAATTTATATGGAACCACAAAAGACCCTGGATAGCCACAGCAATCTACAGAAAGAACAAATTGGGGAATCACTCTATCTGATATCAAACAATAGGTCAAGGCCATAGTAATAAACAAAAGCATGGTGCTGGGATGAAAAAAAGACATATAGATAAATGGATCAGAAGAGAGAGCACAGAAATAAACTCATGTTTTCATGGTAAATTAATATTTGTCTCTTATTCAACTGGATGTCCTAGCCACAATGGTCAAGAAAAAGAATAAAAGGCACCCAAACTAGAAAGGAAGAATTAAAACTGTCATTATTTGCAGATGATGATACTGTATATAAAGAACCCAAAATATTTTTCTCAAAAACTACTAGAACTGATAAATGGATTAAGTAAAGTAGCAAGTACAAAACAATATCCAGAAATATTTAAATTTTTGTACATCAATAATGAACTACAGGAAAGGAAAACTAAGAAAACATATTTACAATTGCATCCAAAAATCTAGAAATAAATGTAATTGAGGAGATAAAAGACCTATACTTGGAAAATTATGAGATATTGAAGAAAGGAACTGAAGAAGATACAAATAAATATCAACACATACCATATTCATGGATAGAAAGAATTAACATTATTAAAATGTCCATATTACCCAAAGCAATCTCTAAATTCATCGCAATTTCTATCAAAAAATAATGGTATGTTTCATAGAACTGGAACAAATAACCCAAAAATTTGTATGGAAACAGAGAAGACCTTGAATAGTCTCAGAAATCTTCAGAAAAAAAAAGGACAAAGTAGAAGGTTTTATTCTACCTGATATAAAACTACACTACAAAGCCATGGTAATCAAAACAGCATGGTACTAGCATAAAAACAGACATGTAGATCAATGGAACAAATTAGAGAGATCAGAATAAACCCAAACTTATGTGGTCAATTAATATTTGACAAACGAGGAAAAAAAAGCATAAAATAAGGGAACAACAGCCAATTCAATAAAAGGTGCTGGGAAAATTAAACAGATACATAAAAAAATATGTATCTAGACCACCTGTTACACCATATACAAGAATAAACTCAAAATAAATTTGACATTTAAATGTAAGCTTCATTACTGGCTGATGTGGCTCAGTGAATTGAGCACTGGCCTGCGAACCAAAGGGTCACCAGTTCACTGCCCAGTCAGGGAATGTGTCTGGGTTGCTGGCCAGGTCCCCAGTAGGAGGCACATGAGAGGCAACCACACACTGGTATTTCTCTCCCTCGATTTCTCCCTCCCTCCCTCTCTTTAAATATAAGCCTCAAAACCATAAAACTCATAGAGGAAAGTACAGGCAGTAAAATCTCTGACATTTCCCTTAAAAATATTTTTCTGATATATATTCTCTGTAAGGGAAACAAAAGAAAAAATAACAATGAGACTACATCAAAGAAAAAAGGCTTTCCAAAGCAAAGGAAATCATCAACAAAACACAAAAGACAGCTTACTGAATGGAAGTAGATATTTGCCAGTCATACATCTGATAAGGGGTTAATACTCACATTTTATATTTTTAAAAAATTGTACTACTCAAAACCAAAAAAGAAAAAATCCAATTAAATAATGGGCAGAGGACCTGAATAGACGATTTTTTCAAAGTGGACATACAGATGGCCAATGGACATATGAAAACATGTTCAATGTCACTAATCATCAAAAAATACAAATTATAGATTCTTTTGACTTCTGGCCAAGATGGAGGCACAGGTAGACACACTGTGCCTCCTCACACAACCAAAAGGAGAACAACAAATTTAAAACCAAAAAACAACCAGAACTGATGGAAAATTGAACTGTATGGAAGTCTGACAACCAAGGAGTTAAAGAAAAAACATTCATCCATACCGGTAGGAACAGGGGAGACAGGCAGCCAGGCAGACAGGATTCATGGCAAGGTGGTGACTGGAGGACTGGGGAGGGCAAGGCGGTGGCTGGAGGACCTGGTGAGGCAGTGGATTGCGGACTGGGCTGTCCCACATTCGCGTGCAGATAAACTGGGAAGAACAATTGGGGAGAGAGACAGATGGCGTAATCCAGAGTTCCAGCTCTGGGAAACAAAGCTTCAAACCTCTGATTGAAAACACCTGTAGGGGTTTGGTGGCAGTGGGAGAAACTCCCAGCCTCACAGGAGAGTTCGCTGGAGAGATCTACAGGGTGTTAAAATGTAAACAACCCACCCACTGGGAATCAGCATCAGAAGGGCCCAATTTGATTGTGGGTAGTGTGGGAAGTAACTGAAAGCCAGCAGAAAGCAGAGCAAGCACCACTGTTCCCTTTTGGACCCCTCCTCCACATATAGCGTCACAGCCCAGTGACTTGGTTGACCCGCCCAGGTGAACACCTAAGGCTCCACCTCTTACTATGTGGTGACACCAAAACAATAAAAAATGGCCCAAATGAAAGAACACATCAAAGTTTCAGAAAAAATGCAACTAAGCAATGAAGAGATAGCCAACTTATCAGATGCACAGTTCTAAACACTGGTAATCAGGATACTTACAGAATTAGTTGAATATGGTTGAAAATTAGAAGAAAAAAAATAAAGGCTGTGCTAAGTGAAGTAAAGGAAAATATACAGGGATTCAACAATGATGGGAAGGAAACCAGGACTCAAATCAATGGTGTATACCAGAAGAAAGAAACATTCAACCAGAACCAAATGAAGAAATGAGGATTCAAAAAAAAAAAAATGAGGAGAGGCTTAGGAACCTCTACGACATCTTTAAATGTTCCAATATCTGAATTATAGGGGTACCAGAAGGAGAAGAGGAAGAGCAACCACTGGAAAACTTATTTGAACAAATAATAAAGGAGAATTTACCCAATCTGGCAAAAGAAATGGACTTCCAGGAAGTCCAGGAAGCTCAGAGAGTTCCCAGAAATTGGACCCAAGGAAGCATACACCAAAGCACATCATAATTAAATTACCCAAGATTAAAGATAATGAGAGAATCTTAAAAACAGCAAGAGAAAAGGAGAGTTACATACAAAGGAGTGCCAATAAGACTGTCAGCTGATTTCTCAAAAGAGACCTTACAGGCAAGAAGGGACTGGATAGAAGTATTCCAAGTCATGAAAGGCAAGGACCTACATCCAAGATTACTCTATCCAGAAAAGCTATCATTTAGAATGGAAGAGCAGATAAAATGCTTCCCAGATAAGGTCAATTTAAAGGAGTTCATCATCAGTAAGCCCTTATTATATGAAACGTTAAAGGGACTTATCTAAGAAAAAGAAGATAAAAAATATGAACAGTAAAATGACAACAAACTCAGTTATTAAAAACTGAACCTAAAATAAAAACAAAAACAAACTGAGCAAACAACTAGAACAGGAACAGAATCACACAAATGGAGATCACATGGAAAGTTATCAGTGGGGGAGTGAGTGAGGAGAAAGGGGGAAAAGGTACAGAGAATAAGTAGCATAAATGGTAGGTAGAAGACAGACAGGGCAAGGTTAAGAATAGTATAGGAAATGTAGAAGCCAAAGAACATATATATGACCCATGGACATGAACTAAAGTGGGGAGGGATGTGAGTGGGAAGAGGGTGTGCAGAGTGGAGGGGAATAAAGGGGAGAAAATGGGACAATTGTAATAGCATAATCAATACAATATATTTAAAAAAATAAAAATAACAAATTATATAATTTGGAGATCAAACCCTTGTCCAAGGTATCATTTGGGAACCTATTCTCCCATATGGTTGGTCCCCTTTTCATTTTGCAGATGTTTTCCTTTTTTTATTTTGTTTTATTTTAATGATTGTTCAAGTAGTTTTCTCCCCTTTACTCCCAATCAAGCCCACCCCGCATCTTCCCTCCCATTACCACCCTCCCCCTAGTTTTTATCCATGTGTCTTTTAACTTTGTTCCTGTAAACCCTTCCCCTTTTCCCCTGAAATTCCCTCTTCTCTCTCCTCTGGTCACTTTCTGCCTGTCCTCTAATGCAGTGTCTTTGACTATATTTTGCTTGTTTCTTTGTTTTGTTGTTTACTTTAGCCATGCAGAAGATTTTAATTTTGATGAAGTTCCATTTGTTTATTCTTTCCTTTATGTTCCTTGCTCTAGGGGATGTATTGGTGAAAATATTGCTGCATGGAATATTTGAGATTTTCCTGCCTATGTTCTCCTATAGGACTCTTATGGTGTCACAAATCATATTTAAGTCTTTTATCCATCTTGAGTTTATTTCTATTTATAGTGTATGTTGGTGGCTGAGTTTTATTTGCTTTGCATGTAGCTGTCCAGATCTCCCCACACCATTTGTTGAGGGCGCTATTTTTACTTCATTTTATGCTTCTGCCCCCTATGTTGAATATTAATTGACTATAGAGGCTTGGGTTTATTTCTGGGCTCTCTATTCTCTTCCATTGATCTATGCATTTGTTCTTATGCCAAGTACCAGACTGTTTTCAGATGGGCAAAGCCAAAGAGGGTAGGTTTTAGATGGGGAGGTGGGGGGATTGGGGAGCATGGTGGGGGGAAATGGAAAGAACTGTAGTTGAGCAACAATAAAAACATTATAAAAATTTGAAAAATAAAAAAATCTATACTCTCATTGCCCAGAAATTTTTAAAAATTCAAATTAAAACCATCTCTGACCTGTGAGAATGGCTATTATCAATAAATCCACAAATGACAAGTGTTGGAGAGGATGTGGAGAAAAGAGAACCTTGTACACTGATGGCGGGAATGCCATTTGTTGCATCCATTATCAAAACAATAAGGAGGCTTCTCGTCAAATTAATAATGAACTGCCTTGTGACCCAACTATTCCACTTTTAGGTCATTTATCTGAAGAAACAAAAAACAGTAATTCAAAAAAATATATGCACCCCTATGTTCATTGCAGCATTATTTACAATAGTCATGCTATGGAAGTAATCCAAGTGCCCGTCAATAGATGAGTGAATAAAAAAGATATACTGCATATATAATGAAATATTATGCAGTCACAAAAGAGAATGACTCCCCCCCAAAATAAGAATGAGCACTTACCATATCTGATAACATGGATGAACCTGGAGAATATTATACAACTATCATGTGATTTAACTTATATGTGGAATCTAAAGAACAAACAAAAAAAACCCAATATTGAAACAGACTCATAGACACAGAGACCAGACTGGTTGGTGGTTGCCAGATAGCAAAAGGTTTGAGGGACATGGTGAAAGAAGTAAAGAGATTAAGATGTACCAATTTTAGTTATGAAATAGTTATGGGGATATAAACTATGGCATTGGGAATATAGTCAATAATATTGTGATTAACATGTATGGCACCAATTGGGTTCTGGAAATATCAGGGGGGACACTTTGAAAAATATATGGTTGTCTAACCATTATGCTATACACAGAAAATCAAGATAAATTAATATTGAAAAAATTAAAAACACATAAAAAGTGTAAAGAAGGCTTACCTGAGTTATGGGATCTCATATAAAGAAACAATGTCTGCATTATTGGAGTCCCAAAAGTAGAATAAAGGGAGAAAGTCTATTTGAAAAAAATAATTGCTGTGAACTTGCTAAATTTGGCAAAATATTTACACCTCCAAGTTCATGAAACTAACAGGTAGTCTGGGTATTCCAACATAAAATTATCTTCTCTGAGACACATTATAACAAAACAACCTGAAATCAAAAACAAAGAAAGAAATTTAAAAGCACAAAGAGAAATTTTTTACATATAAGGAAACTGCAATAAAACTATCTATTGATTTCTTAACAGAAATCTTGCAGGCCCAGAGATAGTAGAAAGATATATTCAATGTGCTGAAAGAACAAAACTACCAACCAAGAATACTTTACCTATCAAAAATATCTTTCAGAAATGAGAGATACAGACTTCCCCAAACAAACAAAACTTGAGGAAGTTTGTCACCACTGGAACTGCTTTATAGGAAATGCTGAGAAAGTTTGCTAACTGAAATAGATGACACTAATTAGTAACATGGAAGATATAAAAAATACTAGTAAATGTAAGAATATAATCAAATTCAGATTACTCTAACACCATAAGATGGTGGTGTGGTAATAACTTGAGCATAAAGGTTCAAAGGACAAAATTATTAAAAATAAATGTAGCTGTAATAATTTGTTCATGGATACACATAATAAAAAGAGGTAAATCATGACATCAAAAACATAAGCTATGGGGAAGGAGTAAAAGTGTAGAGTGTTTCTATGCAATGTAAACTGAGTCATTATCACCTTAAAATAGAGTGTTGTATCTATGAGAAGTTTTGTATAAATCTCATGGTAACTACAAAGAAAAACCTACAGTAGATACACTAAAGATAAAGATAAGAAAATCAAAGCAAATGACTATGGAAAGTTACCAACTCACAAAGACAGCAAATAAAGAAGAAAGGTACAAGAGAACTTCATATCAACCAAAAAACAATCAGATGGCATTAGTAAATTCTTACCTTATCAGTAATTATTTTAAATATGTATGGACTAAATTTTCCATTCAAAAGACATAGGGTACCTGAATGGGTTAAAAAATAAAACCCAACTATATACCACACATAAGACATTCACTTCAACTTTAAGGGCACACATAGGCTTAAAGTGAAGGGACAGAAAAAGATATTCTATGTAAATGGAAACCAAGAGAGTACTAGTTATACAGTTATATAAAACAAAATAGAGTTTAAGCCAAAAACTGTAGCAAGAAGCAAATGTTATTTTACATTGATAAAGCGATCAATTTATCAAGAGGCTATAGCAATTGTAAATATATATACACTCAGCATCAGAGTACCTAATATATGAATAAAATGCTACTAGATCTAAAGGGAGAATTAGAGAAATAGACAATAGTTCAATAACAGTAGGTTACTTCAATACCCTTCTTTCAACACGGATACATCATTCACACAGAAAACCAATAAGGAAATTCTGTAATTGAACTATACCTCAGATCAGTGGACATAATAAACATATACAGAATATTCCATCTAAAAGCAGCAAAATACTCATTTTTCTCAGGAACACATGGAAAATATTCCAGGATACATCATATGTTAAGTTACAAAACAAATTTCAACAAATGTAAGAAAATTGGAATCATACCAAGTGTTTTTTTTTTCTGATCACAAGGATATGAAACCAGTAACAGACAGAAAACTGGAAAAATCACAAATATGTAGAAATTAAACAGGACACGCCTTAACAACCAATGTGTCAAAGAAGAAAACAAAAGGCAAAAAAAAAATTGAAACAAACTACAATGTAAATGCAATATATCAAAATTTTTGAGATATGGCAAAAAAAAAAAGTCCCAAGAGAGAGGTTTATAGCAATAAATGCCTACATTTCAACAAATGAACAACCAGACTTCACAACTCAACTAACTAGAAAAAGGACAAAGGAAGCCCAAAGTTAGTAGAAGAAAAGAATCAACAAAGATCAGAGCATAAATAAAATCAAGTCCAGAAAAAACAATAGATGAACAGAACTAAGAGCTATTTAAAAATAAAAATAAAAATTGTCCTGGATGGTGTGGCTCAGTAAATTGAGTGCCAGCCTGTGAAGCAAAGGGTCACTGGTTCAATTTCCAATCAGGGCACACGCCTGAGTTGCAGGCCACATCCCCAGTAGAGGGCATGCGAGAGGGAACCACACATTGATGTTTCTCTCCCTTTCTTTCTCCTTCCCTTCCTTTCTCTCTAAAAATAAATAAAAATAAAATCTCTAAAAAAAAAAGATTAAAAACTTGACAAACCATTCACTGAGTTATACTCATTCTGACTGGTATAACTCAGTTGGTTGGGTGTTGTTCCACAAAGCAAAAGGTCACCCGTTCGATTCTCAGTCACGGCACATGTCTGGGTTGCAGGTTCAGTCCTTGTTGGGGCACATGTGATAGGCAACTGATTGATGTTTCTCTCTCGCATCAATGTTTCTCTTTCTCTCTCTCTTCCCCTCTCTAAAAGAAGTAAATAAATAAAAAGTGTTTTTAAAAAAGATAACAAGCAAAGAAAATGATAAATTAAAACTGAAAGAAAAGACATTAGAACTGAAACCACAGAAATACAAATGATTATGAATAGTAATATGCCAACAAATTGGATAACATATAAGAAATGAATAAATTTCTAGAAATGCATGACCTATCAAGACTGAATCAATAGGAAATACAAAATGTGAAAAAACAAAATATGAGTAAGGATATTGAAAGTATAATCACTTTCCAACAAAGGACAGTCCAAGTTAAACTGCTGAATTCAACCAAACCTTTAAAGAATTAACACCAATCCTTATAAAACTCTTCCAAAAACTGAAAGCAAGAGAACATTCCCAAATTTATTTTATGGTGCCAGCATTACACTGATACCTAATCTAGACCAGGACACTATCAGAAAAGAAAATTAAACTATAAATCAATAGCCCTGATAAATATAGATGCAGAAATTCTCAACAAAATACTAGCAAACCAAATTCAATAGCATATTAAACATATCATACATTATGATCAAGGGGGATTTATACCTATAATACAAGGATGATTATTTAATATATGCAAACCAATAAATGTGATATGCCACATCAACAAAATGATAGAAATAATATGATCATCTCGAAAGAAGCCAAAAAGTCATTTGAAAAAATTCAACATCTTTTCATTATAAAAAAATAACTCCCCCAAAATTGGGTATGGAAACAATGTACCTCAATGTAGTAAAGGCCATATAGGAAAAGCCCACAACTAACATCATACTCAGTGGTGAATATTTGAAAGTCTTCCTGTTAATACCATAAACAACACAATTGTTTCCATTCTTCACTACTCATAGTCAACATATTACTGGAAGTAATATCCACAGTAATTAGGCAAGAAAAAGAAAAGGGATTCAAATCAGAAAGGAAGAAGTAAAATTATCTCTGTTTGCTGATGACATGATCTCATATATAGTAAACTCTAAATACTTTACCAAAAAAAAAAAAACCCTGTTAGAACTAATAAACTTAAGTACATTTCAGAATACAAAATCAACATTCAAAAATTCAGTTACATTTGTATATACTATCAATAAGCTAAAAAAGAAATGAAAATCAACTTTACAACAAGATCAAAATATATACTACTTAAGAGTAAATTCAGTCAAGGAGGTGAAAGATCTGTGTACTGAAAAATATACGATATTGATTAAATAAATTGAAGACATAAATAAGTGAAAAGATATCCTGTATTCATAAATCAAAAGAAGTGATCTTGTTAAAATGCCCATAATGCCCAAAGCCATGTATCCTTACCAAAATTCCAATGACATCTTTCACAGAGATAGAAAAAACAACCTTAACATTTGTATAAAGCTGCAAAGACCCAGAGACATTGAAATTAAGAACAATCTAACAACAGCCAGAGGGGAGGGGAGGACAGTGGGGAGAAGGGTTTTCAGGAACTACTATAAAGGACACATGGACAAAACCAAGGGGGAGGGTGGAAGCAAGGGAGGGAGGGAGGTTTGGCTGGGGTAGGGGGTGAGAAGTGGGGACAAAATGCAGACAACTGTAATTGAACAACAATAAAGTCATTTATGAAACAAACAAACAAACAAAAAACCTGCCAAGACCCTGAATAACCAAGCAGTATTGAGAAAGAAAAGCAAAGCTGGATGCATCACAATTCTTGACTTTGAATCTTATTACAAACCTATAGTAGTAAAGACAGTATGATATCACCATGAAAAATAACACATAAACTAGTAAAGCAGAATCCAGAGCACAAAAATAGACCCATGTATATAGAGTCAACTAATATTTGGGAATCAAGAATACTCAATGGAAAAAAAGATAGCCTCTTCAATAAATGGTGTTTTGAAAACTATATATTCACATGCAAAAAAATGAAATTGGACCCATATGTTCCTCCACTCACAAAAATTAACTTGAAGTAAATCAAGCCCTGGCTAGTGTGGCTCAGTGGATTGAGTGTCGGCCTGCAAACTGAAGGGTCGCTGGTTCGATTCCCAATTAGGGCACATGCCTGAGCAAGAGGCAACCACATACTGATATTTCTCTCCCTCTCTTTCTCCCTCCCTTTTCCTCTGTCTAAAAATAAATAAATAAAAATATTTCAAATAAATTAATTAAAAGCTTAAATATATGACTTAAAACCATTAAATTCATAAAGAAACTTTAAGGAAAAATGTCTTTGACACTGGCCTTGGCAAAAATTTTTGGCTATGACACCAAGAGTGCAAGCAACAAAAGCCAGAGTAAATATGCAGAAATACATCAAACTATTATAAAAAGCTGCTGTACAGCAAAAGTAATAATCAGCAAGATGAAACGGCAACATATGGAATGCAAGAAAATATTTGAAAACCATTTGATAACAGATGAATATCCAATATATATAAGAAACTCATACAACTCAATAACAAAAACAAATCTAATTAAAGAATAGGCGAAGAACTTGAATAGACATTTTTCCAAAAAAGATATCCAGATGGCCAACAAGTACGTGAAGAAATGTTCTATATGACAAATCACCAGGGATATGCAAATCAAAACCGCAACAAGATATTGATTAAACAAATTGAAGAAGACACAAATAAATGAAAAAATATCTCATGTTCATAAACTTATCTTATTAAAATGCCCATACCACCCAAAGTCATCTCACACCTGTTAAAATTGTTATTATCAAAAAGAGAACAGGCAATAAATATTGGCTAGACTATAAAGTAACACCCTTGTGCACTGTTGCTTGGAACATAAATTAGTATGGGCATTATGAAAAGCAGTAAGGAAGTTATTCAAAAAAGCAAGTGTAGAATTATCATATGATCCAAGTATTCATACTTTCAAATTCACACTTTCAAAGTATATATTCAAAGAAAACAAATCACTATCTCAATGAGATACCTGCACCTTTATGTTTACTGCACGATTACTTACAATATTCAAGACATAGAAACAATGTTAAGTGTCCTTTAATGAATGAATGGAGGAATATAGATATAGATAGCTATATAGATAGATAGCTGTATATATATTAGGCCATTAAAAGGAAGAAACTCTGCTTTTTGTGACAACATGGATGGACCTTGAAGGCATTATGTTAAATGAAATAAATAAGACAGAAAAAGACAAATACTGTATGTTCTAACTTATATGTGGAATCTAAGAAAGGTGAACTCATAAAAATAGAGAGTAGAATGGTGATTATCTGAGGCTTTGATGTGGGGGAAATGAGGAAATACTAGTCAAAGTAAAAAATCTTCCTGCAATAAGATGAGTAAGGTTTGGGATTCAAATGTAGTTCATAGTGACTGTAATTAACAGTACTGAATTATAGATTTGAAAGTTGTCAAAAGAGTATATTTTATATGTTATCACTGCAAAAATGATAATTATGTAAGGGGATGGAGATGCTAGCTAATCTCATCATGGTTATCATTTCACAGTATATAGGTGTACCAAATCATTGTGTATTACACCTTATGCTTAATAAATTAGTGATATGTCACTAATATCTCACTAAAACTGAATATAAAAAGTAAACAATATAAAATTAAAAGTTCAGAAACATGTAAAAATAATTCTTATATATAATATTTACATACTGTTTACGTGGTGTCAGACACCATTCTAAGTGTTTCTACAAATGAGCTCATTTAATCTTCACATCAGCCCTATTATTATTCTCTCACTTTATAGATGAGGAAACTGAGGTCCAGGGAAGTGATTCTCTTGCCCAAGATCATACAACTAGAAAGCAGGAAAGTTGAATTTGAACCTAGAAATATAGATCTAAAGCCTGGGTCTTAATCATGGAAAAAATGTGTGGAGCAAATGTATGGGCCACACTAGTGTAGCTTCTGAAATCTGACTGCCTGTGTTCTGATTCAAGCTCTGACATTTGCCATCTGTGTGAAATTGGTCAAATTACATCACTTCTCTGTACCTTGTTTTCCTCATTTGTGAAATAGAGATAATAAAGCACATACTTCAGAAGTATGTGCTGAAAGGAGTCAACAGAATAAAGTAAGTAAGTATGCTAAGGCTGTCTCTGTCACACAGTATGCTCAATAAATGTTAACTGTTTGATCATATAGAGAAACAGAGACTTTGTAGGATTTCTATATTTGGAAATTGCAGAAACCAGTAGAGAAGGAACATGATCCTATCACAAAAAGAAACGGAGAATGAAAAATAGGCAGTGTCATGAGAGCCAACAGATGCATCTGGTTATATAGCATAGTAGTTCAAACCACTAGCCCCAGGGTAAGTCTACCTGGATTAAGTCCGAGCTCTGCTATTATAATTGGTTACATGACATTGAACAGGTTACTTAATTCTAAATCTGCTTCACTGTCTTAATATACATATAATACCTACCCCAAAAGCTTTTGTAAAGATTAAATGCATTAATGCATACAGAGCACTCATAACAATGTTTAACACACAAGGAACTCCCAATGAATGTTGACTTATATTATTTCCAGAATGAGGAAAAGTTTTCCTAAAGAAGTTTGGTCATGCCTATGAAAGGAAAGAGATGGACAGAACTAAAGAAAACCTACCTTTTAAGTGTGCATCTCTTCAAATTCATCCTCTTTTCATCCCTACTGCCTGCGACCTCATTTGGGTCCTTATTTCTCACCTGGTCTTACTGAACATTGACTGGGACAAGTAGGACAGTATTGAGGAACAGGAAGTAATCTTGTTTGCCTGGAGCATCAGGCTAATAAAGGGTTAGGTTGGAAAGGGGTCTTGATTGCCTGGTGAAAAAGTTCAAACTATCCTGTAGGCAATAGAAAGTCCTGGAAGATTATAGAACAAATTGAAGAATTGTGTTTTAAGAAAAAATATCTTAATTGAAGAAGGATTAGGTGTGGTAAACTAGTTAAGAGTGTTGTGAATAATCATGGTAGAGATGATTATTTCCTGATGTGTTACTGAAAATGGAAGGACAGGATGCAGTAGATATTAGGGAGGATGATGTGTTTTTCAAATTCAGTTGTTTATTCATTTAATATTCATTGAAAATCTACTATATGCCTGGCATGGTGATAGGCAGTTGGGATGCAAGAACAAAATCATTCATTCATTCAACAAATATTTATCAAACAACCACAAAGTGCCATGCCTAGCTCTAAGAGCTGGAGATTCAGCAATAGTTCCTACCTTCAAGGAGCTCACAGCCTAGATTGGGGAAATACAACTTAACAGATAATTATGGTACATTTTGACAATATTGAGATTAAGATTAGAGCAAAATCTGTTTTGGGAATGGGAGACATGTCACCTAAACTGTGTGGTGTTTGGGAGTAAAAAGGCAAGAGAGGGAAGGAGATACCAGAATGTGAAGGTCTTTGATGTCACAGTAGGAAGTCTGAGCTCTTTCTTGTGGCAAAAAAGGGTATATTACAGGGTTTAAACAAGGGTATATGATCTAATTTTAAAGAAGTCACTGTGGGAGTAAAGGCGGGGTGGATAACTTTGGAAGTATAAAAAATGGAGCATAAAATGTAAAGAAGAGAGAAGATTCCTAGAATTTTGGCAGGTCAGAAAAGGTCCATAGAGATCCTCCAATATTAACCAACATCTTACATTTTGTACACTGAGATCCAAAGAGGTCAAGTGACAAGTCATACAGCTAATAAATTAGCAAATGTTACATCTGAAGGTCTGTCCTGATTCTCAATCTGATGTTCTGATTACTGCTCCCTGGTTTGGAACTAAATGATGGCCAGGGAGAAGGACTACAGGGGTGGGGGTGGCAAATGTGAACAGCAAATTAATGAGAGATTGGATCTTGAAACAGGGTCTTGGGGAGGCTTTTGTTTCTTTCCACATTTTTAAGTCCAGAGTTTTGCAAACCTTACCACTAAAAACAAACAAGAGAACATTCCCTCGTCAGAAGGCCAAGGAATTGTGAAATAGTAAGAGGGTTAGAGGGGGTGCGTGCTTACGAACTGTATCCAGTCTGTGAGTGAAACATGTGGCCCAAGCCCTAAAAAAAAAAAAAAAAAAAAAAAAAAAAAACAGATCAGAAAGTTGAGATTTCCGCCTATTTGGCTAACCACAGCCTCCACCACAAAAGATGTACTCCAGCGCCCTCTGCTGAACCCTAAAAAAGGCTGTCTCCTTAGCTCCTGGTGACGCAAACTGTCCGAGAAGCTAAAATGGCAGCGACGCCCCCCTCACTGCCCCCAAGCAAGCTGTGCCGTGGAGCATGATGGGAAGATTCAGCGGCAATTACAAGAGAATGACCCCAGAACCTGGCCATCTGGGTTGGGGTTTTGAACCCTCTAGTTGTGACAGCACCTTCTGAAAGCGCTTCGGAAAATCTGAAGATGTCTTTAAGCGACTGGTATGGAGATTTTGTCATTACTCCGGGCAGTCCAGTAGGCGGCGGTAGAATGCAACATGAGAGACGCGGCTATTTACTTTTTCTTTTCTTTTTTTCCCCCCCATAACTGGGCTTTTAGGACAGGATTTGAAGCTGAATTAAAGATTACTGGAGTTTAAACTTTAGATCAAGGAGTTTTCATGTGAGATACCTAGGTGAGCCAAATGGCAGGGATTCATGGCAGTAGTAGAGATCAGTGACTAAACTAATTGAAACACATACACACAAGTAGATCACAGAGTGGATCCCTTGAAATAGTATATAAAAACATACATGTGTAAGTTCCTGTGCATTTGTGGGGGACAGGGTACATAGTTTTCATCAGATTTTTTGGAGGGGTTGGCAAATCCTTCCCTTAAAGGATGAGGTTCTAGGCCAAGGATAATATACCAAATGATTATGCAGAACTTTAGACACAGACTTTCTGATTTCATATTTTTACTACACTAACCCCTGACTGTGATCTTAGGCAAGCATTTTAACCTGTTCGTGCTTCAGTTCCTCATCTGTAAAATGGGGATAATAGCAATATTTACCTCTGGGGTTATAATAAAATGAGCTTATTAAATAAAAATTTTTATAATAACCATTTATTAACTGAAAATAGAGTAATGGCTTCCCCGAGTTAAGTAACCCTTAGAAGCATTATAACATCTTATTCTGTTACACTTTCAAATCTATTATCTTCATTGATCTTCATCATCATTTTTTTAGGTTGGTTTACATATAAGGAAAACTGAGACAGAGACAGGATAACTTATATGAGGTCATGAAGCCAGTCAGTAACTAAATTGGGACTCTAGAACTAGGTCCACCAGATTCTTAGCTTAGTGTTCTTTCCATTTTACCATGTTGGACTGGTACAAAGGACATTATGAAAATTTGAGTTAGACTTTCTAACCCTGACTCTTATGTAATAGTTGCAAAAATAAATTATTGGGTGGTTCTTCATCTAGTCCAGGCTTGAACACATGTGACAGTAAGCAGATTTCATATTGGGAAACCCAGTCTCATTTATAGAAGGGTCACTTTATTGTGATGTGCCCTATTACCATTCAGACTCCTCCAGATTTCTTACATGTTAGAAGAAAATAAAAGCTTTCCTTGAGCCTGGTCCCTCTCCAGCTATCACCTTCTTTCTCTCTTTTTCTTCTCAGCAAGCTTCACAAACAGGGGTGTCTATTAAGGGCTTTAAAGCCTTCACTTCTGCTTCACCTATCAACTCATTTTCCTAAGCATTCTATCAGTGTCCTGCGGGCACTTTTCTGAACCATGTGCTATGTTTAACCCTGTTGAACTTTGGCCTCAAAGGTATCATACTGTTCTCATATTTCTTTAGCTTTTCTGTCCTTTCCTTCTCCATTTCCTTCCATGGTTTATTTTCCTTTGCCTATCCCTTAAATGTTGATATTCTACAAAGATATGTTCTTGGCCTTCTCTCCTTCTTATGTTACACTCATTGCCTGGATGATCTCATTCCCTCACTCAGTTTCAACAAACACCTGGAGCTAATGGCTATTAAATTTATGTCCACAGCCCAGCCTGTTTTCCCCAATTCTGGACACACATATCAAACTGCCTACTATATATCTCACAAGCATCTCGAACTTTTTCTTCTAAAACTGAATTTATCATTTTCCTCTTGCCTCAGATCTGAAATGCTGTCATCCACCTCAGTCACCAAAGCCAGAAACTTTTTTATAATTATTGATTCTCTTTCTACCTTAACTCTTACATCCCATCAGTCATCAATTTACTCATTCACTTAACAAGACTAACTGAGCACCTACTTTGTTGATAGCATTATCTAGGTGCTGATGATACATCACCTAGATCCATACCTAACCCGGTCCCTGCCTTCATGCTGCTTTCATTTCAGTACCAAACCCAATATTAGGCTGTGATTCACATACTAAATTAATTACAATTTTAAATTCTGAAAATGAAAGAAGCAGTATGCTCTGAGGGCATGTATTCTGGGACCATAGAAGACTTCTCTGAGGAGGTGATTTTTGAGTTGAGGGCTGAGGAATGAATAGGAGTTCATTAGATAAATAGAACTAAGAGGACCTTGTACACAAAGGAGAGAGCATGTGCACAAAGTCCTGAGGCAGTGAGGTGGGTGACACATTTGAGAATCAAAAAAGCCAGTACATGGTTGGCATATACAGAACATAAAAGAGAGTGGCCTGAGACAAAACTGAAGAGGTAGGCAGGGACTTTATAGGCCACAGCAAGAATTTTCACTTTTTCCTAAGAGTAATGAGGAGCTACTAAAGGATTTTCATGAGTAAAGAGACATGGTCCAATTTGGGTTTTGAAAAGATTATTCTGCCTTGCTAATAGCAAATCAGAAGATTAGGGAGACTAGTTGGGATGCTTTTGAAGTAAATCAGACAATAAAGTTAGTGCTTCTCTTAGTTTTGTTATACTGAGGGTCAGAGAGATGGGCATACTTGGGGATTATCTAAGAAATACTAGGACATAGACACTGATTAGATGTAGAGGATAGGACATGGTGAGGTAAGAGTATAGAAGTCCCAGATTTCTAATTTATAGCTTGAACAACTAAGTGAATGATGATGTCAGTTTCTGAGTTGGGAATACTGCAATGAGGAACAAGTTAGAGGTGCAGTGAAATGATTAGTGCGATTTGAGATATCATAGTTTAATTGGAAGCATTTTTGCTTTATTAGTGATACATAAAATAATAGTTTTCCTTGCAACAGATGACATTAATTTCTGTTACATTTTCTTATGGGAACTAGGAACATGGATGAGCTCACCCAGGAGAGAATATAGACTCAAAAAAAGAGTCCAGAGGTCTGAACCTTAAGGATTTGTAACATTTAAAAATCCAAGAGAAAGGTATGAACTGGCAAAAGATACAGAGAAAGAGCATAAAAAGAGACAAGAGGAAATCTAGAAATGTCTATTGTTTCAGAAACCAAGAGAAGCGAGTACTTTAAAAAGAAAGGGCATCAAGTAGGATGGGGACTGAAATATGTCTACCAGCTTTATTGACATGGAGATCATTGGGCATCTTGTGAGAAATGAAGTTGGGTGGTGCTGTGGAAGCAAAAGATGGATTAAATAATTTGAAAAGTGAGAGGTGGAGAAGTGCTACCAGCTTGGTACAGACAGCTCTTTAAAAAGAGCAGCTATGAAAAGCACACAAAATTGAGGAATTATCTGTACTGAGATGTGAAAACTTGTTTTTACTTCTTTAGCTCTTAAATTCCTTTCCTCTGATTCTTTATTGCTGCTGCCTTGGTTCACTCCAACCTTATCTATTGCCTAAACTATTGCAATGGCATTCTCTGTGGATCTGCCCCTCCAGATCTATTTTCTACATTGCTGCCAGAGTGCTCTATCTAAAACCCAGATCTGACAAAGTAACTTCCTTACTTGAAGCCCTTCAATGGTTCTGTAGCAGGCACAAGATGATAGCCAAGATCTTAGCCCCCTGCTTATCTCTTGCCCTTTGCAATTCCATGAAAATACCATGCATTCTATGTGTCTATGCCTTTGGCTCTACTATTTCTTCTTCCTATAATTCCTTGTCCTCACCTTGTTTGCCTAGTAAATACCTGTTTGTCTTTGTTCAAGCCATCACCTCATCTTTTAAAAACAAACAAACAAAAATCTCTTATTCTGTTTATTATTTTCTTTTAATATTTCTATATTCTGTACATGCCTATAATTATATGGAATTTGCTATGTAATAATTATTTGCTGATGTACTTTTTAAAATATATTTTCCTAATTATGCTATTACAGTTTTTCCATTTTTTTACTCCTCTTTATCCTCCCTCTACCCTATACCCCCCAAACCTCCAGCATTTCCTGCCCCCTTAGTTCATGTATGTGGGTTGTACATATAAGTTCTTCAACTTCTCTCTTTCCTATACCATTCGAACCTCTCCCCATCTATTTTATGCCTGCCAATTATGCTTTTTTCTTTTCTTTTTAAATATTTTATCAATTATGCTATTACAGCTGTCACATTACCCCCTCCATTCCCCTCCACCTTGCACACCCTCCCCCACCCACATTCCCCCCCTCTAGTTCATGTCCATGTGTCATAAGTTCTTTAGCTTCTACATTTCCCATACTATTTTTGCCCTCCCCCTGTCTATTTTCTACCTACCATCTATGCTACTTATTCT
>PVIA01012648.1:0-13795 GCA_004024845.1 Tonatia bakeri | reverse complement strand
CCTATTCTAATTGTTTGCTTAGTTTGCTTTTGTTTCAGGTGTGGTTAATATCTGTGAGTTTGCTGTCTTTTTACTGTTCATATTTTTTATCTTCTTTTTCTTAGATAAGTCCCTTTAACATTTCATATAATAAGGGCTTGGTGATGATGAACTCCTTTAACTTGACCTTATCTGGGAAGCACTTTATCTGCCCTTCCATTCTAAATGAAAGCTTTGCTGCATAGAGTAATCTTGGATGTAGGTCCTTGCCTTTCAGGACTTGTGATACTTTTTTTCAGCTCCTTTTTGCCTGCAAGGTCTCTTTTGAGAAATCAGCTGACATTCTGATGGGAACTCCTTTGTAAACTACTGCCTCCTTATTTCTTCCTGCTTCTAGAATTCTCTCCTTCATTTTTACTTTGGCTAATGTAATTATGATGTGCCTTGGAGTGTTCCTCCTTGGGTCCAACTTCTTTGGGACTCTCTGAGCTTCCTGGATTTCCTGGAAGTCTATTTCCTTTGTCAGATTGGGGAAGTTCTCCTTTATTATTTGTTCAAATAAGTTTTCCACTGGTTGCTCTTCCTCTTCTCCTTCTGGTACCCCTGTAATTCGGATGTTGGAATGTTTAAAGTTGTCCCAGAGGTTACTAAGCCTCTCCTCATTTTTTTGAATTCTTGTTTCTTCATTCTTTTCTGATTGGATATTTCTTTCTTCCTTCTGGTCCACTCCATTAATTTGAGTCCCAGTTTTCTTTCCATCACTATTGGTTCCCTGTGTCTTTTCCTTCATTTCACTTAGCATAGCCTTCATTTTTTTTATCTAATTTGCAACCAAAATCAACCAATTCTGTGAGGTTCCTGATGACCAGTGTTTTGAACTGTGCATCTGATAGGTTGGCTATCTCTTGATCACTTAAAAGGATGGGTTCTGGGGCATTCATTTGTTCTTCTGTTTGAGCCATCTCTCTCTCTCTCTCTCTCTCTCTCTCTCTCTCTCTCTCTCTCTCTCTCTCTCTCTCTCTCTCTCGGTCTGGTTGCACTTGTTACATATAAGGGACAGAGCCTTAAGTGTTCACCAGGGTGGGGCAACCGAGTTGCTGGGTTGTGACGCTGTGTGTGGGGACGGGCCTGAAGGAACAATGGTGCTTGCTCTGCTCTCTGCCAATTTCAGTCCCTTTCCCTGCTTCCCTCAAGCAAACTGGACCTTTCTGGTGCTGATTCCTGTGTGGGTGGGCTTGTGCACCCTGTGGGTCTCTCCAACGCACTGTCCTGGGAGGCTGGGAGTCTCTCCTTGCACCTCAAACCCTACAGGTGTTTTCAATCAGTGCCCCAAGGCTCTATTTCGTGGCACTGGGATCCTGGGTTGTGCACAATGCCTTGCTTCACAATCACCACCTCATTGGGTCTACAGGTTGCCACCCCTTGGCGGGGGTTTGCCAGCCATCACTTGTGTGCCAAGGGTCTGCCCACTGTGGTCTTACATGCCCCAGATGCCTTATGCACCTGGTCCCAACACTCTCTGTGCCCTGCAACCCTTCTCCACCCAGCTTCCCGACTCTGCTCCGACCAGTCTGGATGAACGTGTCTATTTTAACTCCTTGATTGTCTGACTTCCATACAGTTCAACTTTCTGTCAGTTCTGGTTGTTATTCTGTCTCTAAATTATCGTTGTCTCTATCTTGGTTGTGCAAGGAGGCACAGTATATCTACCTATGCTTCCATCTTTTTTTTTTTCCTATGCTTCCATCTTGACATGAAGTCCCAAGATTTATTCCCAATTATGCTTCTTATTCCCTGTATCTTTTCCCCCCATGCTTCCCCCCCCGCACTGAAAACCCTCCATGTGATCTCCATTTCTTTGGTTCTGTTCCTGTTCTAGTTGTTTGCTTAGTTTTTGGTTTTCTATTTTAGATTCAATTGTTGATAGTTGTGAGTTTGTTGTCATTTTACTGTTCATATTTTTGATCTTCTATTTCTTAGATAAGTCCCTTTAACATTTCATATAATAAGGGTGTGGTGATGATGAACTCCTTTAACTTGACCTTATCTAGGAAGCACTTTATCTGCCCTTCCATTCTAAATGATAGCTTTGCTGGATAGAGTCATTGTGGATATAGGTCCTTACCTTTCATGACTTCAAATACTTCTTTCCAGCCCCTTCTTGCCTGCAAGGTTTCTTTTAAGATATCAGCTGACAGTCTTATGGGTACTGCTTTGTAGGTAACTGTCTCCTTTCCTATTGCTGCTTTTAAGATTTTCTCCTTATCTTTAATCTTGGGTAACTTAATGATGATGTGCATTGGTGTGTTCCTCCTTGGATCCAATTATTTGGGGACACTCTGGGCTTACTGGGCTTCCTGGAAATCTATTCCCTTCACCAGATTGGGGAAGTTTTCCTTCATTATTTTTTCAAATAAGTTTTCAACTTATTGTTCTTGTTCTTTTCCTTCTGGCACCCATATGATTCAGATGTTGGAACATTTAAAGTTGTCATGGAGGTTCCTAAGCCTCTCCTCATTTTTTTGAATTCCTATTTCTTCATTCTGTTCCAGTTGGATGTTTATTTTTTCCTTTTGTTCCAAATCGTTGATTTGAGTCCTGGTTTCCTTCCCTTCACTATTGGTTCCCTGTATATTTTGCTTTATTTCACTTTGGGTAGCCTTCATTTCTTCCTTCATTTTATGACTGAGCTCAATCAGTTCTGTGAGCATTCTGATTACCAGTGTTTTGAACTCTGCATCAGATAGGTTCACTATGTCCTTGTCACTTAACTCCTTTTCTAGAACTTTGATTTTTTTTTCATTTGGGCCATATTTCTTTGTCTTGATGCATGTGGTACATTGTAAGGGGGTGGGGCCTTAGATATTTGCCAGGGCAGGGCAACCCTCTTTGTTGCATTGTGGCATTGTGGCACTCTCTGGTGGGGAGGGGTCAGAGAGGGAACAATGCTGCTAGCTTGCTCCACTCTAGCACCACTTTCCAACAAATTCTCATGTGAGACTGGGAGTTTCTCCTGCTGTGGCAACCCCTGAAGTAGTTTACAGCTAGCTTTGAGTCTTTAGTTTCCCATTCAGCCAGCCCTGCCTTACCACGTGGTCCACCACCTTGCCGCAAGTCCTCTCCATTTTCTGACATACCTGTCACACATAGTAGACTGTCACTGTATGAAGTTCTGGCTATACCTTTTGTTCCTTTATTCATCCCAGTGCTACACACTGTGCCTAGCCAATAATAACCACTCAGACAAGAACTAAAATTCATTTTTAAGTCACAAACACAAAAACTCATGGAGTAAAATGTTGAGAAATTTGAACATATCAATATTAATATTGAAATGAAATGGGATAAACTATTCTTTCTCAGACAGAACTTCTGAAATGTTTTCCCCCTTTTTAATATTCTTCCTCTCATCAGCCTTATGATTTCTCTAACTGCTCCATCTGAGATAAGCGCCATCTCCAAAGTTTTGCAATTTCTCAAATCTCACATTTCCCTAAGGTTTTGTTGAACTTTCATTATCCTGGAGTTTGTTACAGCTCTTCTTGAGCCAATTGATCTTCACCACCTGTTCAGTGTGCTGAGACAACATTGACCCAAATTTATGTCTTGCTAGGTCAAGCACCACTTTTTTTTATTTGTCCTATATCTACGCCCTTCAAGCATGTCCACTTTCCAAACACTCTGGATCTCAATTGAAGAGGCCAAGGTCCCAGAAAGCCACGTTTCCATTTTAGTGTGTATTTATTTATTGCCAGTTCAATTGCACTTCAAATGTAATTATGTTTATGGGGAGTGTTAAGTGTCAAAATTAAATACTTGTGCTGTTTCCTCAATTTACATTCCATGAGGCATTGCATCCAATATGACCATAGAGAATGGTATTATACTGTGTGTTTGTCTGTGTGTGTATGTGTAGATTTCCCCAAAGAATACTGTCATTAAAGTAATGAAATTGAGAAACCTAAGTTGTAATCCTAAATCTATTATTATTGAAAACAGTCAAACAGAGTGAATTTGCCCTTACCCTGTTTTGTTCTAGTCAGTCCTTGAACAAGTTGAATCCTGAATCTGTTATTATTAGTTCACTAGTTCATTCATACAGTCAACAAATATATTAAGGTTCTGTGTTGTACCAGGCACAATGCTAAGTTTTACAAGGGACTAAAGGCCAATATTTTTCTTTCCTCAGTATACTGTAATTTATCAATCTCAACAAGTATCTCACAGAATTAGAGAACTTCATTCATTCATTAATTTCCTCAGCAGATAATTATTGAAAATCATCTCCATACCAGGCAAGGTACTGGAAAAAAGGTTATAATGAAGACATACATGTGATCCCTTCCATTCCTGCTTCTCTTCACAAGGTGACATATAGCAGACCCTTTGCTATCATATTGCTATTAGTTTCATACCAAAGCAAATATTTCTAATAAACACCTTCAATGATCTTAACAAACCGCAGTTATACACATCAAACTGATACATAAGCAAACAACCTAATTCAAGTACAGGAAAACACAACAAATGCATTTATAGAAAAATCTTCTTTTTCAGACTCAAAATGCCATAGTCTTCTGAATGTTTGATGAATTGAGAATCAGTTTTTTGGAACCCATAGTGCACTGGTTACTGTTTGTATAAAGCTGTCAAAACACAAACTGCAGCCTATTCAGAATGATGTGGTTGATGCATTTTTCTTGAATATTCCAGCTTATGGACCAGGGACCAAGGACCAAGCTGGTTGATTTATTTTTCCAGTGATTTCAAGCCAAAGTTGATTACTTATGGCCTAGAGGGTAGAAAAGAGGTTCAGCCAATAGTCACAAAATGAGTCCTCCAATTCAAAATAATTTCTCATCATGTATTATTTATGTTTTATGTTGCTCCATGAAGTAGTAAAGATTACATGTACCCTCTTGCATCTTTTTTCCTAGATCTGTTCTCTTGACTTTGGTGGTACCTGGCCCTACTAATTTCTCCACATTTGGATTTATCTCTGCCTTACAATGCAGACTAATTCTGGCTTGAATCAAGAAGTACCAAAGAAGTCTCTTTCCATGCCCCTCCCTGCCTACCTAAAAAAAACAAAATTAAATCTGTGTTTGTGGTGAGGGGAGGGTGAGCTAGAGAGGCTTAGTACTGAGTCACCTCTGTTAGAGGGCTCCAGGGACTGAGCATTCAGGAAATGACAAGGTAGTCCTCTTATGATGATGAGGACCCTGTATAGACAGATGCTCACATTCCATTCTCTTTCTTTCCTGACCCAGTAAGGAAGAAAGAGTGAAGGTGGATTCTTCAGGGCCATAAAAATCTAATCCTCCCCATAAACAATAAGGAAGAACAAAGGACCAGAGAGATATCTAAAACCTAACTATAGGTGAGTCAGGAGTCCAGATGTAGGAAAGACAACTTATGGAAGAATTTTGAATTCTGATAGGATCAGTACCAGTGGGCTGCAGTTAGAATAGTCATTAATTTAACAAACAAATGAGGATGAGAACAGAGGAGGTCTGAAACAATTGTCAGGAATGTCATCTAGCAACTATAACTTGCATCTGCGGGGCATATATAGTATGAACTTCACTAGACCAAGATGTCCCTTCATGCACACTAGTTTTTAACAATAGACAGCTGGTCTGTGTTTTCCATCACAAAGATGGGAGGAAGCAGGACAGGAAAAAATGTTTCCTTCCCCTCTTTCTAATATCAGCTGTGCACTAGCTGCTTTCATTAGTCTTAATTCTATGAGGTAGTTACTATTCCTATTTTAAAGATAAAAGGACAAAGCCTCCTAGTGTCCTTCCCCCCATGAACCATCATAATACAGTGGTCTTCAGCCCTGCTGCCTATGTTTCAGTCTTTCTCCCCCGTACTAAATTCACTTTAGTCTGTTTAGGCCTGTGAATGATGCATATTTTGCCTTCTATTTCTGGCTGCCTTATCTCTGCTAATGCTCTAGTGTCTGTCTGCTTCACAAGAGAGTTTTCTGCCCTGAGTCATGCCTCTAATTCAAACCTTGCCACTTGTGTGGCAAAACTAGGCATGGTCAACCTGATAATAATAACAATGATGACATGTATCAGTTTCTGAGCACTTACCATGTGCTGCTAGACTTGTATCAAGCTCTTAATATGCATTATCTCATTTGTTTCTTATAAGTACTATTATTATCCCATTTTACAGAAGAGGGAAAATAAACACTTGCCTACCACACGTATCTCTTCTAGTATGATACCTCCTCTCCTTCATCCTGCCCCAGTCCCATTCGCTTTCTTCCTTTCCATAGGTCAAATGTGTTCCCACCTCATGGTCTTTATACTTGCTGTTTCCTCTGCCAGGAACTCTATTCCTCCAGATTTATTCTCCATGGCCAACTCCTTCAGATCATTGGAATCTTTGTCCAACTTATCTAAAATAGGTTCATGTGCACCCACCCCTGTCACTCTCTTTTTTCTGACCCTGATTTTTTTGGTGGTTGGTATCATTCATGAAAGTTTTGACTTAATTTGTTGATTTATTTATTGCCTTTCTCCCTGACTGTAAGCTCCATAAAACCATGGATTTTATGTACTTGTTCATAGCTATGTATTGTCTTTAATGAGTAGTAAGGGCTTAACTTGTATCTGATGGATGAATCTAATACTTTCTGAGTCTAAAATTAATGTTTTTAAGTGCTACACTTGACCCCTACTTTGGCAAAGATGGGTGTCACATCCCTTCAGTGAGAGGAAATTTATCCCTTAAGATTTTTATTTGAAATAATGAGAGAACAGTTATCTTTCCAACTAGGCTGTGAGCTGCCCAAGTGCAGGAACTTTACCTTCCCTCTTATGCTGTAATAGAAAGAAGATGGGCTTTAGGGCCAGAAATAACTAGATTCAAGCCCCTGTTCTGCCTTTGGTCTTTTTGTGACTTTAAAATGTTTAATCCCCGGTGAGCCTTAGTTTTCATAGCTATCACTTGTAGTTATTGTGACAATTAAATGAGCTATCATAGGCAAGCTGCCTAGTTTACTGCCTAGGACATAGTAGGCACTCAGTGAATGTCAATGCCTCATCTCTTGGCGTTTTTCCCAGAGTGAAGCTTATCCAATTTTTTAAATTAATGAATTAGTATAGTACTTAGCACATGGAGGATACTGAGAACTCTTTTCTTTAATTAACTTACTCAATATTTATTTAATTCCTTCTTGCAGGTGTATGTGAAAGTATGTTCAATGTGGGTATTTTATAAAGCTGGAAGAAAGAGCAAATAAGCTAGATGACAGAGAAGATCCAAAAATAGTTCCACGGGCCATTCTAATTAAGAGAAGTATAATAATAATTATAATGTGACATTCTTCATTTGAATCTAAAATACAATTATTCAAGTTTAGGCTGGAAAAGGCATGGCATGGCCCAACATGTGTGTGAAAGCTTTAAGTTAGTTTCAGTTGTCAGAAAGCTCAGTATGAATAAGCAATGTGATATGACTACTAAAGAAAGTGAGTGTCACCTTGACTCAAGGGCACCATCAGACCTTACCATCACCTGGAATTGATATACGTACACAATCTTAAATAATATTATCTCACTTGGACCACAATATCTCTCTAGATTTCTGACTTTTTCTACTGAGTGCATTTTCCTCCTCTTAGCATTTCCAGTCTGATTGTCCTGATATTTCTTTCTGGTCCAATAACACTGTATGGTTCTACCTCTTTCTCTATGCAACCTAGACCCCACAGTACATCATATTAGTGATAACTTTAATGTCATAGTCCCTTGTACTTACTCAAATCCACCCTGATAACTGATTCTCAAGCAGTTCATCTCAGAATATGCAGAGTGGCTCAGCCAAGGGGCAGGGTGTGGTGAGGGAGGAGTGCTCAAAGTCAGTGTAACTTCTTCCAAGAGATTCTGTTCTGTACCCACTTCAGCCTGGGCTAATAATCACTGTAATACAGTTATAGTGTTAAAGCTACATGTATAATATTACGTTTACAAGCATAGACTCATATTTAGACCACCTATGTTTGAATCCTGGCTCTTCAGTGTACTAGCAGTATAGCTAACCTCTGCATTTCAATTTCTTTAACTGTAAAATGAGAATGAAAATAGACTCTTAAACCACAGAATTGTTACAAGGATTAAATGAGTGAATCTATGAAAAGCATTTAGAACAGTGCCTAGGATATGTATAGTAAGCGCTCAGATAATTATTGTTCTTTTCATACCCTTCAGGAGTGTTGGGGTGGGAAAAGTTTGAGAACTCTTGCTGTTGCTCCCTTCCCACAATATAGCTCTGAAGCTACAAATGCCATTCAGCAAGGCACATTAGGGCACCTACAAATTCATGTGCTTCATATCTTCATCTCAGCTTTCAGTGCTACTCTTAGAAGCCTTTTCAATATTCCGCTGGTCAGTCCCCTTTCCTATTACCCACTCCTCAAACCATTTATCCCTCTCCACCCCACCACCTCTTCTCAGTTGGACAAAAAATCTTTACCCTGAATCTTTCTCAAATTATCACCCTGTCTCCTCCTTTTCTTCATTGGGAAGTAACTTAACAAAGGAGTCTCATATCAGTCTCTCTATTTCCTCAGTCTAGAACCCACTGCATTCCAGCTCACACTCTCACAACTGTTGTAAGAGTGCTCTGGTGGAGACCATCAACAACCTCCTTATTACTGGATTCAGAGGTCTTTTCACAGCAATCTTATTTACTCTGTCCACCTTTGACTCTGTTGTCTACATTCTTCTTCATGAAATTGTATACTCTCTTAACTTTTCTGACATGTCTTTAATGGATGCTTCACCTGCTACCTCTTTGATCATTCCTTCTCAGTCCCTTCTGTAGGCTTCTCTTCCCCATACACTTGAAAGGTTGTTGTGCTTAAAGATTTTACTCCATGGCCCTCTTATCTCAGTTTACACAGGTATCTGGGATAATCCCACATACTACCAATACTTCATTTACAGCAGTGATTAAAATGAAGGCATTAAAGCCAGACTGACCTGGGCTTAAATCCTGGCTCTGCCATTTACTAGCTATGTGAGTTACTTAACATATTCTAAGTCTTGGTTTCTTCATCAATAAAAAGGGGACTAATATGCTTCCTAAATTATAAGGTCTTAGTGAAGATTAAATGTGATAATGCTTGTTAAGCACTGAGCATATAATAAGTACTTGATAAATGTTAAAAATAATCATTCCAAATTCACAGCCTAGGATTTTCTCCTGACTTTAGGCCCATATAACTGATTGCCTACTGGACATATCCCTCAGGAAACTAAAACTTGCTGTGTCCAAACCTGCTCTTATAACTGTTTCCTCCAATTTTTTTTCTGCATCCTGTGTCCTTGGTATAAACAAATTACACCATCATTTATACAGTTACCCAAGCTACACTATAAACCTGCACATGCATAATCTTAGATTCTTCCTTTTCACTTACTCCCCATATGTCCAACTGATAACTAAGCCTTACGTATTCTCTCTTGTTAATATTTGTCCTGACTTGTGTTCTCATCCCCATCTGCCTTGCTGTTGCCTATATAGTCTACATATTCTTCTAATTGGTTCTTCTTTTGTCTGTATGGTCTTTTCATTAGTCTCCTTGCCTCCTTATGATGTTTTAGTTTATTCTCTAAGGTGCTGCTAGAATGTTCCTATACTGGCTCCCTTATGCTTAGGATAAAGTTATTTAACATGGCATATAAGTTTCTCTGTGATTTTACATTTACATGTCAAATAACTGATACTGCTTTATCTACTGGAAATGCTTCCTCACCTTTGTCTTCTAAAAAGCATGTACTAAATAGCCAGGATTAAACTCCAGGGTCACCTTTTCCAGGAAGATTTGCATGACTTCTCTACCCCTTACCCCACTTAGAACTGACTACTCTTGTGTTCTTCCAATCTACCTATGAATATTCCCTTAAATGTTTAAATATTTCCTTAAATACTTTGCCTCACATGTGTGTGTGTGTGTGTGTGTGTGTGTGTGTGTGTGTGTATTCCACCTTCACCTAGTAAGTTGTAAGCTCCTTGAGGGCAGGAATTTTGTTTTGACTCTTCTTTGTTTTGAGTCTGTTTTAATTAACTGCTTACTATAATAGCACCTGATACTACAGCATTATTGGTTGAATGAATAAATGAACAACTCATGAGCTGTATTAATGAAAATAAGCATCTTTAGAAGGATGGAAGATAATTTTTGTGATTTTATTACTTTTTTAAAATCTCACCATAGTCAGATAGCTATTGAAAGAAGAGCACCCATTAAACGATCTTTCAGATCCCTTCTACTTGTAAGAGTTTGTGATTCTACCTTGTCTTTATAAGGGGAAATGCTAAAATATGAGATATGATGTGCATTCTATGGCAAGTATAATATACATGAGCATATGAGTCTAACATCTATAAAAAATCTAAATAACAATATATTAGGGGTGATAAGGCAATAGGGATAGACATCAAATTAGTCATATAACAAAATAACTCAGAGGAGGCAATATTTGCAACTGGTTGGAGTGGTTAAACAAGGTTTCCTGGACGCAATGGAACTTAGTCGGACTGTAGCAGATGAGAAGGCATGAATAATGTAGCAATAACAATAACAACAGGGAAACAGTATAGTGAGTGGTTAGGAGCATTGATCCTATAGTCCATCTTTCTGGCTTTAAATCCAGCACTTACTAGCCATACGATTTTTGGCAAGTAATTTCACCTCTCTGAGCCTTGGCTACTTCTTCCATACATTTAAGATGATAATCTTGTTAACCTTATAAGGTACTGTATATAAAGAGCTTAGCAGAGCACCTAGTTTTTAGGAAGCACTTAAAAAATCACTTAATAAATCTCCATTGTTGTTGTTATTATACCTTATATATACTGAGGGCTTCCATTTTGAAGTTTTTTACGTCTATCTTCAGCAATACTATAAAAGCAGTGAAACAATTATTATTCTCATTTGACAGATGGTGAAACTGAGGCCCAGAAAAAGAATGACTTAACAAAGGTGAGGTAATGGAAGTGTCAAAGCATTTGAATTTTTGACAGGGCAACACCCTTCTTGAGGCTTCCCTTTCACCATGGGTTGGTCCTACATACTCAGCGACATCACAATTTCTGAACAGCTGTTTTATTCATGTTTGGGAAACAGAGCAGGGCGGAGTACAGCAAGCTGGGGGAACGTAAAAGAGGAAAAGTGTTGGAAAAAAGCTAAAACATCTTTAGGATTTGATGTTTTTAAAGACCGCTGAATTCAGTGGAGTAAGACCAGGCTCTAGCTTGTAGGACACAAAAGAGACATAACAAACAACTCACCCCACTAGGATAAAAATCATTTGGTGGGCAGGGTATAAAAGTAGGCCGGGTCTCACCATTCTTATTGGTCATAAAGGCAAACAGAAAGTGCTGACAAGGTTGAGTCAATTTCTTGAGTAGAAAAAGAGAGCTTTTGTGCAGTAATTAATAGCATCTGGAAAAACTGTTTCTGATTGGCAAGCATGGGTTCCTAGGATAATTCTCCAATATTCAGTGTTGTGCAGTTCATATCTGGGTCTCACAGTAAGATGAATGTAACAATAACTATACTTTCCTTACTCAGATCATTCACTCATCGGAACCTTCCATTCAGGGGGAAAAAAGTCATGGATTAGCCTTTATTTTTGTAGGCTTCACTACAAAAGGATCCTCCCTTTCTGTTTCCAGGGGAGGTTAGGTCAAGGTCACACCACAGGAAAACGGCTTCACTATTTCTGTTTCACCACCACCCATCTCAGCTCTCTCCTTCTCCCTTTCCCTCTCCTTTCCTCCCTTCCTCCCCTATCTCTCACAAGCACACAAGCACACATACACACACTGTCTTAGTGCTGCCTCTCTGTGATAACCTGGTAGACTGATGCTCTCTAACCATAGGTATGCTGTGGTTTCTAGATGTGCTCCATTCTCATCTTGGCTTTCACTGCTACACAAGAAAATAATGACTAGGAATAAAAATGAATGAGTAACTGTAATACTCATTATCTTGAATTTATCTTACAGCTATAATATTGATTGAAAGACACAAGGCACAAAAGAGAAAACAGCATGATTTCATTCCTATAAAAATTTAAAACAACAAACCTAAAATGTAGTGTTTCTGTATAGAGAAAAGCAATGAAACTATTATTTATTATTGTATATTCTTATTTATATTCCCTCTCTCCCTGTTTTTTTCTGTATGTATTACATACGAAGTCTGTCCAGAAGGTATTCAGCCATGTGCTCTGAAAAATAGAGCCATTTATTGAAGAAGATACAAGATACAAGAAACATTGTCCATAGGACAATGACACCTCAGTCTCCTTCAAAGTAGGCACCTTGGGACCTCACACAGTTCTCCCAATCACCATCAACTGCCCTGTTGTATTTTCCTGAATCTCATCAATGGTCTTAAATCTCTTCCCTTTGAAAGCTTATTTTAGTTTTGGGAAAAGCCAGAAGTCACAGGGCACCAAATCTGGGCTGTAGGGAGCTGAGTCACCTGGGTGATTTGATGTTTCACAAAAAAACTCTGCACAAATTGTGATGTATGAGCAGGCATGCTGTCATGATGAAGCTGCCAATCACCACTTACTCAAAGCTGCAGCCTTCTAAAACATCTGAATGGTTTCCATGGAGGAATGTTCAAGATTCATGCAAAATTGGATGAAGACTTATTGCTCTATTCGCTTAGTCATTTTGAATGCAAGGACCACACAGTACACATGCTCACTCAATGGCATCTACCTCCCCCACTGACTAGTACAGTGAAATCATCATTGTTCACACATGCACATTCCAGTCCACTCTCCTTGGTTGCCAGGTTATATCAATGTCACACCAACTATTCCCATTATTTTAACAATGGCTGAACTTTTTCTGGACAGACATCATGTATATCAAAATAAAACTTTTACTGTTCCAGGACCTAGGAAAGAGTATAGGACTTTTTTGAGAGGAATTTTACATGTTCTACCTTGGTATACACCACACCCTTGGTCTAGGCATGATGACTATAAGAGGAACAAGGTAGGGTACAAGGGTTGGCTGGGGACAGTTACCATGCATGGCTTTGTTGTGAGTAAAGCAGCAAGCTCACAGGAGGCAAGTAGGCTTTCAAGAAGTGCTTAGTGGCTCACTGTACTCCAAATCCCTAGAATGAAGAACTTCAAGAATTCTAAACAGGCTAAAATGTTAATGTTGGAACTTCATAAATAAAAACCTCTATTTTTTATTCTATTTGAGGTGTTCCAGGGACCAAAGAATAATTACTAGCAACATGGCATAGTGTCAAAAGGACAAGTTTTGGGTGTCTGACTGACTTGAGCTCATATCTTGGTTCTGACCAAGTCGTGTTACATTGAGCTAGGTGCTTCCTCTCTCTGAGTCTCAGCTTCCCCATAAATGGAGATAATAGTGGGCTTAGCATATACATACAAATAAATACAATTAAAAGAACATAATAATTATATGTGGAATCTAAAAAGCAAACTAAACAAACAAAATAGAAACAGACTCAGATACACAGAACAGACTGATGATTGCCAGAGGTGAATAGTGGTGGGAACAGGGTAAAAAAAAGTGAAGGAATTAAGAAATACAAATTGGGAGTTCCGGCCAAGATGGAGGCATAGGCAGTCGCACTGTGCTTCCTCGCACAACCAAGACTGAAAACAACAAAGATTGAGAAACAATTAACAACCAGAACAGAGGGAAATTAATTGAACAGAAGTCGGGCTCCAGTACATCCAGACCGGTAAGGAGCGGCGGAGTCGGGAGGCCTGCGAAGTGGGGTCGAGAGGCG
>PVIA01012647.1:22625-36709 GCA_004024845.1 Tonatia bakeri | reverse complement strand
TTTTTTTTTTTTTTTTTTTTTTTTTTTTTTTTTTTTTTTACCTTTTGGTTGTTCCTTTGTTGGTGGGTTTTCTCCTCCAGCAAGTATACTGATGTTTGTAGCTCCCACTTATTCTTGTATGTGATCAGTGGCAGGAGGTAGGCAAAATGGATTAAGACAGTGAGAGAGTATTCTATGGGACTTAAAGTACCCATAAGTAGAGAAGAGGTAGGAGATTCTTTGGATAAGTATAGCGTTAACTATGATATTTCACCCAACTAGCCACTTTTTATAAAAGGTGAAAGAGAGATGAAACTTGTTAGAGGGGAGGGTGGTGGTGAGCTGAATCTAGAAAACGGAGTGCGCATGCAAGGTTGGGTAATGAGATATAGTGAGAGGAAAGGATAGGAAATAGTCATACTGTTACAGAACAAACAAGGGGGGGCCTGGGATGATAATACTATTACTGAAAGAGACCCAGGTCTGTCATGTCCGCCGCCTTAAAGGAAAGATGTCTCTCAATGCCAGAGACTTGTGAAAAGGAAAGGAAATATTTATTTAGTGCTATACAAACTTAAAGTACTGATCTAATATCTTTATCAAAAGCTTAAAGTCCCTTAAAACACCCACAAATGCACACAGTCCTTTCTTCCCCTTTGCCCAGTCTGGGGTACCATATCTCAAAAAAGGAAATAGAAGTCCAGGCTCAGGCAACCCCTGGTTCTTCCCAACAATCCGTGCTCGGCTGGTAGGCCTCTCTTGGTTCTTGGCACCATCAGCTGTGTCGCTTGAATCTCTGCTAAAGCTGGGTGGTGTTTCCCCCTACTACTGCTGCAGGGGTCCCCACTCTGGCAAAGCTGCATGGTCCTCTCTCCACTGCTTTCCATCCCCCTGGCCCAGAGTATGGCCATAGCTATTTAGCATATTCAAGCGACCAGCCTAAGGCTATAGGTATGTTAAATGACCATGCCATGGATTAGATGCAAAGCGGCCCGGCCTATTCTTGCTCTGTGTGCCCCTTCCCCCAACTCACACCTGTGGGGGAAGGGGTAAAAAAACATCTTAGAATCTCTTGGACACATTGAGTTCTGGGTCCCATTTCAAATGTCCATTTGGGGTCCCCCCTCTTGACTGCACCCCGTAACAATAGTGTGCAAGTGAATAGAGTTAACCACAACGATAATAAAACAGAAATAAAGTGAAGTGGGATAAGATCAGGGAGGGTTGCTGTGTAGTATTTACAATTGTACTGAACCACAAGTATTTACAATAATACTGGAACAACAATAATATGATGAGAAATATATGATTTAGATAACAGGAATAGAAAGTACATGATCAAGAGCAGTGTGTTACTGGCACATGAGTGAAGTGAAAGAAGGAAAATTAAAATACAGTTTGAAAGAGAAAATAAGGAAAACCAGTCAAACAATGCAACTAAACATAGAAATAAAACAAAGAAAACTAAACAGAAAGAAGAGAAAGTTAAAAATACTAATAAAGTAAAAGAAGTAAAAATAACAAATAAACAATAAAATACCAGTTCTATGGGATAGCAAAGTGAAATTTGTATCAGTTTCTCAGTTTTTGGGGTTAGCCTTGTGATCCCCCTTTGGATCTGTCTCTGGACCCTTCACAACTCCAGGTCTTATTGTCTCACTTGGGGGATTTAAAAAAAAAAATCAGGCCTAAAAGAAAGAAAAAAAAGTAATTCTCCTGCGGACTTTAAACCAGTTGAGCAAGTTCTGCCGGTCTTCCTGGATCTCACAGGAAGAGGAGCACTGGGCTTCACTTTTCTCTCTCCTTATGGTTTTGTGAGGATCAGGGCCAGGTCTGCATTGCAATACTAACAGTTGCTCAGCCTCCAGCCCAGGTTCTCCATGAGCTGCCAGGCCCCCACTCTCCATCTGTGCCAGGCCTGCACCTTTAATCCACCAATTGCGCTGAGGTCCATGCAGTGTGCTTCCTCCTTGCTTTTTGCTAGCACACCATGGCTGGAGTCTACAGCCGGGCAAGCAGTGCCAGTCAGCTACCAGGTGTATGGTGCCACTCAGCCTCTGGGCAAGAAGCACGGGTCAAGCTCTGGAAAGTGGCTAAAATCAGCCTCAGCGCAGGTGGTACCTCTAGCAGTCAGAATCAGCCACAGGGCTAGCAGTGCCAGTCAGCCTCCAGGTGAGTGGCACAACTGAGCTGAAGGCCCAGTGGCCTGAGTCAGGCTCTGGCAAGTGGCTTGAATCAGCCTCAGGATGAGAGGGGTGAATCAGACACCCAGCAAGCTGCCTGAGTCAAGCGCCAGAGCAAGGCTCAAATCCGCTGTTAGGCAAGAGGCCTGAGCCAAGCTTCGTTGCGCAACTCAAATTACTCTCTGGACAAGTCAGCTGCTGTACAAGAGTTCTTCGCAAAGCAGCTGCAAGCCCCCCAGCCTTTTTTTTTTTTTTTTTTTTTTTTTTAGTAAAATCCTCTCGTTTAAGCCTACCATTGTTAACAAGCGCCTGGCTTCTCACACAGCCCAACCGTCTAACCAGACTGGAGACTATCCAGGTCAGGGTCTCACAAGGCCCAACTCCTCCCTTCTCCAGCTGTCATCCGACTCCCCAATTTCTCTGGTAATGACCTAGCTGGAGTCCACAGTGCCAGCAAATGTATACTGCCTCTGTGTGCCCCACTTCGTCTCTATTCCCTCCAGCAACTTCAACCATCCAGGTCCCTCGTGGTTCCAGGCTGCCCTCCCTCCTCTGTTCAGGGAGGGAGCTGGTGATCTAACTCTCCTTCCCGCATCCTGTGGCAGGCACTGGGCTGGGGGCCATAGCTGCCTAGATCCCTGCGCAGATCCTAGGGACCTTAGAGTCCTAATGCAATCTCCTCACCATCTGTTTTTCAATGTCCTCTACAATTTTTGGCCTCCAAACTTCATATAAGCTGGGATTCTGTTGGCTGTTCACTCTGTTCCTCAGAAGATCAGCTAGGTGTTCCAGCTGGGCACAGGGAGAACTGGGCTCCACTCACACCTACCTTGGCACCATCTTCTATCTCTGTTTGACCCATTTTTCATTGGAATATCTGCTTAATTTATTGGTGTTTCATAGTATGTGTGCTTTATACATTTTGGATGTTAGACCCTTATTGGACGTATTATTTGTGAATACATTAGTACCTCAAACTCATTGTTAATTTGTCCTAGAACTTGTGATGTGTGCCAAAACTGATGAATACTGAACGATGAAGCATTTTCTCTTGTGGGGCAACGTTGCAACTCATACAAGTCCTAGGAAGTGCAACAAGTCCTGAGCAAGCGCCGAAGCTGAAACATTTTTTTCCTCATCAAAATGTGATGAGTACAGGGTTTGACGAGTTCTGAAGCCCATGAGTATGAAATATGACTGTATCTTCCTCCGTTGGTTTCCTTTTGTTTTGTTGTTGGTTTTGTTGTGAAGAAGCGTTTTAGTCTGATATAGTCTCATTTACTTCTGTTTTTACTCTCTTGCCTTTGGAGTCAGATTCATAAAATCCTCCTGAGACCAAGATTCATTAAGTCTAGTATCTATGTTTTCTCCTATGTATTGTACTGTTTCACATTTTATATTCAGGTTTATTTGATACATTTTCAGTTAATTTTTGTGTATGGTGACAATTAGCAGTCTAGTTTCATTCTTTAGCAAGTGGCTTTCCAACTTTCCTAACACCATTTATTGAACAGGCTTTCTTTTCTCCATTGTATGTTTTTGGCTCCTTTGTTGAAAATTAGTTTCCCATATATATGGGAATCTATTTCTGGGCCCTCAATTATGTTTCACTGGTCTGCATGTCTGTTTTTTTTTTTTAAACCAATGTCATACTGTTTGATTATTGTAGCTTTGTAGTATAATTTGAAGTCAGAGAGCATGATACCTCTAGATTTTTTTTTCTTTTTTCAGATTTCTTTGGCTACTCAGGGTTTTTTTTTTGCTCCATAGAAATTTGATGATTTTTGTTCTATATCTTTGAAAATGCCATTGAAAATTTATGGTGATTGCATTAAATTGGATTGCTTTATGTAATATGGCCATTTTAACTACATTGATTCTACAATGAACATAAAATGCCTTTCCACTTCTTTCAATAACATCTTGTAGTTTTTAGTGTATAATTTTTTCATATTCTTTGTTAAGTATATTCCCAGGTATTTTATTATTTATGTTGTAGTTATAAATGGATTTTTAAATTTCCCTAAAATTTCATTGTTAATATATAGGAATGCAATGAATTATTGTACATTGATTTTGAATACTGAAGCTTCACTTTATTGTTTTTTGTTCCTAATAGTTTTTTAATAGAGACTTTGAGGTTTTCTATACAAAAAAATCACGTCATTTCAAAAAGTGATAATTTTACTTCATTCCCAATTTATATGACTTTTATTTGTTTATTTTTCCTAACTCTGGATAGGATTTCCAGTACTAAATAGAATAACCGAGGTGAGAGTGAGCATTCTTGTCTTATTTCAGATATTAGAAGAAAAGATTTTATTTTCTCATGATTATGATATTTGCACAGTGTTTGTAATATATGGCTTTATTATGTTGGTGTACTTTTCTTCTATACCATTTTGAGTGTTTAATAAAATAGATTGTGTATCTTTTAAATGCTTTTTAAACATTTATTAATATGATCATATACTTTTTATCTATTATTTTGTTGATGTGGTATATGACATCAATTGATTTGAATATGTTGAGCTATTTTATGACCCTGGAATAAGCACCAGTTGATCATGATGTATTATTACTGTATTTGATTTACTAGTATTTTGTTTAGGATTTTTGGTGCAATATTTATCAGAGATACTGGTCTGTAATTTTCTTTTTTGTGTTTGTTGTCCATGTCAGATTTTGTTATCAAGATAATGATGACCACATAAAATGAGTTAAGCTGTGTATCCTAAATCTTCAATTCTTTGGAAGATTTTGAAAAAGATAGATATTAAATTTTCTTTGAATATTTAGTAGAATTTACTAGTAAAGTCATCAGGTCCTGGACTTTTCCTTTTGGGGAAGTTCTTGATGATTGTTTCAATTTTCTTACTGTTGATTGATGTCTTTAGATTTTTTAGTTCTTCATGATTCAGTGTAGGAAGGTTAATGTATTTCTAAGAACTTATCCATTTCTTCTAGGTTATAGAATTTGGTAGTGTAAAACCTTTCATAGTATTCTTATATAGTCCTTTGTATTTCTGTGGTGTCTGTTGTAATTTCTCCTCTTTCATTTCTGATTTTGTTTACTTTAGTCTTTTCTCTTTTTCTTAGTGAGTCTAGCAAGAGGTTATTAATCTTTTCATAGAACTCTTTGTTTCATCCGTTTTTTCAATTGCCTTTTTGTCCTCTATTTTATTAATTCCACTCTAATTTTTATTATTTCCTTTCTTCCACTGACTTTGAGCTTTGTTTTCTCTTTTTCTAAGGTGAACTGTTAGGTTATACATATGAGATTTTGTTTGGTTTTTGAGGTAGTCCTCTAATGATATAAATTTCTGTTATTACTGCTTTTTCTCTATCACCCAAATGTTGATGTCATATTATTTTTATTTGTTTCTTTGTATTTCTTTATTATTCTTGTTCATTGTATTATACCTTTCCCAATTTCCCCCCTTTATCCTCTCCTTCCAGCCCACCTCTGCTCCCACAATCCATTCTCACACTATTGTCCATATCCATGGGTCTTTCATTCACATTTTATTTAATCTCTTCCCTTTATTTCTGTTGGGAACTGCCCTGGCTGGTTTCAGAAACTGTAACCCCTCCATGGCTAAGGCTGAGTGAGTGACCTTCAGACCAGAAGCCACTAAGGAGACAAAGCTTATCTCCCTGGCAGGAACGCAGTTTCTGCTCCTTTTACTTCACCCCGCCTGGCCCTCAATGCTTGATCAGTTACCAATGATGGGTAAGATTCCCCAAGGGGGGAACAACCTAAGACAGGCACAGTCAGGGCGAGGCCCCAGGGAAGGACTTGAGGGGCTATAGCAAAAGGGGGTAATGGATCCTCACCCCTTCGCTTTGACATAGCCTGAGTCCTCATTCTGTCTTCGAGAAATCTCCTAATCTCTTGGCTGCCAGACTTCCCCTGACTGACTTAAGCCTGAAACAATGACAGAGGGTGGTGCACCCCTGTGCTGGAAAGGGTGGGTTCCCCAGGTGATCAGACCTAAGAAAGAATACATGACCTCCTGTGAAACCTGCTTTGCTAAGAATGCTCTCAATTAAATGATAAGGGTCCGAGCAGGAAATGAGTTTGTTTCCCAAAGTTTTGTACCCTTTAGCTAAGAAACCCTGACTCATAATAGTCCTTTGTAGTTCTTTGTATGCTATCTATTGTTTGATCCTTACTGCCTGACAATGATTAGTGAACTTTACCTGTATTCCTGTGCAAATTGAAACCCTGTGCAAAAAAAACCTGTCAAGGCAAGGGTCGGGACAGTCTCCTCTTGAGAGGGTGGCCAGGCCGCTCTGAGGAGCTCTCCCTTGAGAGAGTAGCCGTGCTATCCCTTTTACTCCACAGGACTTGGTAGTCTGTGTGAATATCTCGTCTCATCCGTAACACCACGGACACTGCGGGTCAGTGTCTGGGTGAGTTTCCACCATTCTTCCCACTCCCCTTTTCCACTGGCAGCTGTCTGCTCCTTGTTTCCAAGTCTCTGGTTCTGTTTTGCTCTTGAGTTTATTTTGTTCATTAGATTCCTCTTATAAGTGAGATAGTATGGCATTTGTTTTTCACTGACTGCCTTATTTCACTTAGCGTAATAGCCTTCAGTACCATCCATGATGTCACAAAAGGTAGGAATTCTTCTTTCTTTCTGTTGTGTAGTATTTCACTGTGTAAATGTACTACAGTTTTTAAATCCATTCATCTACTGATGGGCACCTAGGCTGCTTCCAGCACTTGGCTTTATAAATTATGCTGCTATGAACGTGGGGTGTATAGCTTCTTTTGAATTAGTGTTTTGGGATTGTTAGGGTATAATGCAAGCAGTGGAATTGCTGGGTCAAAAGGTAGTTCTATTTTTAGTTTTCTGAGGAAACTCCATACTGTTTTCCACAGTGGCTGCACCAGTCTGCATTCCCACCAACAGGGCCCTAGGGTTCCCTTTTCTCCACATCCTCTTCAATTTATTATTTGTTGATTCATTTATGATGGCTATTCTCACCAGTGTGAAGTGGTATCTCATTGTGGTTTTAAGTTGTATCTCTCTGATGGCTAGTGATGCTGAGCAGCCTTTCATATGTCCCTGGGACCTCTTTATGTCCTCCTTGGAGAAGTGCCTGTTCAGGTCCTTTGCCTATTTTTTTAATTGGATTGTTTGTCTTCCTGGAGTAGAGTAGTGTGAGTCCTTTATACATTTTGGAGATCAAGCCCTTGTCTGAGTTATCATGGGCAAATATGTTTTCCCATATGGTTGGTTTCCTTTTCATTTTAATGCTATTTTCTTCAGCTATGCAGAACATTTTTAATTTAATGAGGTCTCATTTGTTTATTCTTTCCTTTATGTCCCTTGCTCTAGGGGACATATCAATAAAAATATTGCTGTGTGGAATATCTGAGAATTTCCTGCCTTTCTTCTCCTGTAGGAATTTTATGCTGTCACAACTTATATTTAAGTCTTTTTCCTACTTGAATTCATTTTTTGTATATGGTGTAAATTGGTGGTCAAGTTTTAGTTTTTTGCATGTAGTTTTCCAGATGTCCCAACACCATTTGTTGAGGAGGCTATTTGTACTTTATTTTGTGCTTCTGTGCCCTTTGTAAAATATTGACCATAGAGACTTGAGTTTATTTCTGGGATCTCTATTCTGTTCCATGGATCTCTGTATCTGTTCTTATGTCAGTAGCAGGCTGTTTTGATTACCATGGTCTTGTAATATAGTTTGATATCAGGTATGGTGATCCCTCCTACTTTGTTCTTCTTTCTCAAAATTGCTGGAGCTATTTGAGGTCATTTATGGTTCTCTATACATTTTTGAAATGTTTGTTCTATAACTGTGAAATAGGTCATTGGTATTTTAATAGAGATTGTGTAGAATCTATAAATTGCTTTGGGTAGTATGGAGTACTTGATGATGTTAATTCTTCCAAGCCTCTTTGGGTTCATCTTGATTGGAACCCTCTGTGCTTCCTAAACTTGTGTGCTTTTTCCTTCACCAAGTTAGGGAAGTTTTTTGTCATTATTTTTCAAACAGGTTTTCTATCCCTTGGTCCTTTTCTTCTCATTCTGGTACCCCTATGATTCAAATATAATTATGTTTCATGTTCCCAAAGCTTCCTTTAATATTGTCATTCTTTTTTAGTCTTTTTTTTGTTATGTTGTTCAGACTGCGTCCTTTTTTTACCTTGTCTTCCAACTCACTGATTTGATCTTCTGTTTTTAATTCTTTCTTGTGCATTCTGCATTTCAGATATTGTAATCTTCATTTCCACCTGGTTCTTGTTTATAGTTTCTATATCCTTTTTCATGCTGATGTAGTTCCTACTAACTTCCTTTAGCATCCTTATAAACATTACTTTGAATTCTATGTCTGATAAGTTGCTTGTCTTAATTTTATTTAGCTCTTTTTTTGGGATCTCCCTTTCCTTTAGATTAGGTGTTGTTTCTTTGTTTTCCCTTTTTAGGTGTCTCATTGTGTTTGTTTCCATGTATTAGATTGATCTGCATTGACTCCCTATCTTTGTGGGATAGCCTTGTGTGGTAGGAGTCTAGTGGACTCAAAAGTTTAGTCTCCTTAATCTCCTATGCTGTTGTACATCTGCTGACATAACGAAGAAAACAATGCAGAAAACCAAAGCCACACAGCACCCATACCCCCTGAAACAACAACAATATCGACAATACATGAGTAGAAATTAATAAAAGTGGTAAGTGAATAAGAATATTATAAGAAAGGTAAAAAAAGAATATGAGATGAATAAAGGAAAGAAAAAATGATTTTGAGAGGGTAGAGGGAGGAGAAATAATAAGAGTAAGGAATAAAAACAAAATGAAGAAATGGAAAAAATAAAATGTAAAACAAATAATGAAGGGAACGAAGAAGGCAAAATGGAACAAGAAAAAGGAAGAGTAAAATATGAAGTTTGAAACACTAATAGAAGAATATAAAAATTTAAAAATAGTAACAAAATTGAGGAAAAACAGCAGCCACAGCAATATCAATGATAAATGATCAAAGATCAACAATGGTGGAACGAGAATAAGAATACTATAAAACAGAAAAAAAGAATATGAGATGACCAAAGGAAAGAAAAATGATTTGGAGAGGTTAAAGGGAAGAGAAACAACAAGAGACTGGAACAGAAACAAGGTGAAGAAAGAGAAAAAATAAAAATAAAGCAAAAGTAGGAAGGGAAATAAGAAGGCAAAATGGTGTAAGACAAGAGAGGAGTAAAGTATGAGATTTGATATAAAAATTATTGAACAAATGGGAACGAAATTAAATAATAATTAACTACAACAGCAATATTAATGACAAATGAGCAAAGATAAATAAAAGAGGAAAGATAACATTATTATAAGAAAGAAAAAGATATGAGATGACTAAAGGAAAGAAAAATGATTTTGAGAAGATAAAGGGAGAGGAACTATTAAGAGTAAGGAATAGGAGTGAGGCGAAGAAAGGAAAAAACTTCTAAATGAAAATAAGAACATATGAAAGGGGAAGGAAGAAGGCAAAATGGAGTAAGAAAATAGAAGAGTAAAATATGAGATTTGAAATGAAAAAAAGACAGTTAACTAATAGGAACAAAATTGAAGAAAAAGGAAAAATGTTAAAAAGCTGTGCAAAATTAAAAACCAGGCAAACAGTGAAAAAGAATGAGGTGGAATTTGTCTCAGTAGAGTCCAGTGCTTGGCTGCAGACCTCTCCTTTTGAATCTGACTCTGGCAGTGTCAGACATCATCCCCATGTAGCTCTAAGTAGCCTATTTGAGGATACATACAATTCACAGTCTGTGGCTGTGTCTTCAGGATTGGTTGCTTCTGGGATAGTCCTCACTGCTCTGCCCCACTGGCTTTTCATCAGCACAAGGCCCAGGTGTGGGTCACCTAATGTCTGAAAGCATCACAGGTACCACTTCTATCTGCCTCTATCTGCAGTTCTGACATTAGTCTTAGGCTTGCCACTGACTCATCTGTTTTTGAGAGGACTTCTGGTGTGATTGGGAAGATGTGGCCCTTAAATATCCCCTTGGAGGTGCTGTTCATACTTCAGGGAAGATGGTGGGTGTGTTTCCGTGCCCCTGTACCACAAGTCTTGGTCTGTTCCAGATTATTTCCAATAATGTATAGTTTCTGATGAGTTAGCTATCTGTTTCATGTGAGGGGCAAATCTGTATAAAAGGGTCAGCTCCTTCCTGCCTCGTGCTGATGACAGCTCTGTAAGAGTAGAGGCTGGGAAGGGGTGAGCGAGTGGTTTTATGTCCCTTGTTGCACCAATTTCTGCACTTTTTACTCAGCTGACTTCAGTGGAATAGAGCCCGAGGAACCAGTTTCTTATAGTGGCTAAGAAAAGTTTAGAAAGGCCCTCCTTGGTGTCTCCCTTTCTTTCCCCTGAGGAAATGCACCCAGCAGCGCTTGAGACTGGTTGGACTGTTTTGCAAGAGAGGAATGGACAAGGCTTTCTCTTCCTAGATGTTTTGACAGTGCGTAGGGTGGCGCTCTACCTGGATGTGAAGAATCTCTGGTGCTCAATTCTTGCCTGTCTCATTCCCAGCCTGCTGACTTCGCAGGAGATGCAGTCCGGAACTCTGTGTTCTGCAAAGCCCCCAGCCTGCTAGCTAAGCTGGGCTGGGCCCAGCAAAATCATTGTTGTGCAACTCTATGAAGTCCCTGCCAAGCTGGGAATGAACAGCTCTTTCAATCTGGTCCCTTTGCTGGAAGAGCACTGTTGTGGGAGCTTTGCCCAACCACCTTTCACCTTCTTTTTAAAAAGATTCTCTGTGGTACTTACACCACAGTACTGAGTCACTGTCTGGTTCTCTGTGCATACCACCTTCCCAAAAAGCAAAATATCTCTCATAGTCCTGGCTATCTGCAGCCTGCCTGTGCCTCTGACAGACCCAGGTATGCCAACCTGATTGTTTTGGGAGACTGAGTTCCTGTTTGGAATTCTCCAGGTTGGCACTACCATTATGGACATGCTGCTCCCTGTGTGTGTGTAGCCTGGGCCTCCCAGACTCCATAAATCCTCTCAAGTCTGTCCTGGTTAGGGCTAGGGATCCCTGTGCAGGACTAGGGCACCTGCTCTGAGACAGGAGGGAGCTCTGAAACTGCTGTTTCTGTCTGGTCTCTTCACTGCTGCAGGCACCACACACAGGGCATTTCCACTTCAACATATAACATCTCCTTCTGGTCTTTCTGTACTCCTTGGCTTCAGAACTTTGTATCAGCTAAAATTCTGTTGATTGTTGGGCTTAATTGCCAGAAGATCAACCAAAAATCTGAGATGGGGACAAGAGCAAGTGGATTCAGCTTTCACCTACTCTGCTGCCATCTTTAACCCTTTCTGTTTCCTCTTTTTTGAAGTTACGTGTCCCAGTTTTGATTTTTTTGTGTGTGGTTACCATTAGATGTGTACAAAATTATGTTATATATATATATAGAAGTCCTTTTACTTCTGCATGCATTTTATTTCCATCCCCTTTGCAAATTTAGACCTTTACTGCCTCCTCTTTTATGTTTTTGTTGTCAAAAATCATCCTTCTTTTTCTGTGAGTTCACTTTTGAATTGCAGTAGCTATTGTCTTCTTCTTTTTAAATGTTTTTTTTTTATCTCCTTTAACCTTTACAATATATTTAAATGTTTATTACCCTATTCTGATCAAGGTTGCTGTTCCTGCTTCTGTTTGTCTGTTATTCATCTTGCTCATAGTTTTGTATCCTTTCATCTTTTTGCTTCAGGTAAAAGGACACCCTTCAGTATTTTCAGTAATGCAGGTCTTGTGGTTGTAAATTTCCTCAGCTTTTGCATGTCAGGAAAATTCTTTATTTTTCTTTCATAGCTAAAAGATAACTTTGCTGGATATATTATTTTTGGCTGATAATTTCTCATTTTCCATTGTTCGAATATTTGAGCCTACTCTCTACTAGCTTGTAGGATTTCAGCTTAGAGATTTGATGATAACCTAATGGGATTTCCTTTATAAATTACCATCTTTTTTCCCTTGGTAGCCTTGAGAATTCTCTTTGTTATTAATTGTTGATAGTTTTAATATAATGTGTCTTAATTAAGTTTTCTGTTAGCTTATGAATTTGAGGATCTAGTTTTTTTCCATAGGCTTGGGAAATTCTTGTCAATTATTTATTTTAATAAGTTCTCTGTTCCCTTTACCCTCTCTTCTCCTTCTGGCATATCAGTTATCCTTAAATTTCTCTTTTAAATTGAGTCAAATAGTTCTCATAGACTTCTTACAATTTTCTTTATTCTTAGTTGTCCTCTTCATCTAAATTATTTCTATATTTCTTTTTTTTATTTTAAAGATTTTATGTACTTATTTTTAGAAAGGGTAAGGGAGAGAGAAGAGAGGGAAATCAATGTGTGATTGCCTCTTGCGTGCCCTCTACTGGGGACCTGGCCTGCAACCCAGGCTTGTGACCTAGACTGGAAATTGAACCAGTGACCCTTTGATTTGCAGGCTGGCACTCAATCCACTGAGCTATACCAGCTAGGGCTGCTTCTGTATTTCTATCTTTCCTATCACTAATTCTTTCCTCTATGTGGTTTGCTTTAATTCCTAAGCTTATTAGTTTATTATTCATTGCTTCTGTTGAGTTACTAAGCTCCAGATTTTTTTCTTTTCTTTAATAGTTTAAATCTTTTTGAAGTACTTCTTTTATTTGTTGATTTCATTTCTGACTTTGTTCAATTGCTTTTTTGAGTTGTCTTGTATCACACTGATTTTTTCAGAACTTCAATCTTGAATTCTCTGTCATTTTAATCAACAAACAAGTGATAACAAGGATGTGTAGAAGAATGAACTCTTGTGCACTGTTGGTGAGAGTGCAAATTGGTGTAGCCACTATGGAAAACAGTGTGGAGTTTTCTCAAAAATTAAAAATGGAACTGCCTTATGAGCCATCAACTCCACTTCTGGGTATGTATCTGAAGGAACCCAAAACATGAATTCAAAAATTATATGCACCTCCATGATCATTGCAGCATTATTTGCAGTAGCCAAGATTTGGAAACAGCCCAAGTATCCATCAGTAGATGAATAGATTAAAAAGCTGTGGTACATTTACACAATGAAATAATACCCAACCATTAAAAAAAACTTACCTTATAAGAAAACATGGATGAAACTGGAGAGTATTATGCTAAGTGAAATAAGCCAGAAAGAGAAAGACAAATATTTTACAATTTCACTTGTATGTGAAATTTAATGAACAAAATAAACTAACAAGCAAAATAGAAACAGACAGAGAGATACAGAGAATAGACTGACAGCTGTCAGAGTGGAGGGAAGTCTGGGCGGGGAGGCTGGATGAAAAAGGTAAAGGGATTAAGCAAAAAAACCTCATAGTGACAGACAATAGTATGGTAATTACAAGGCGGAAAGTGGGGTTAGGGGAGGTAGAAGATGGTAAAAGATAAATAATGATGGAGAGAGATGACATTGGATGGTGAATATGCAATATACAGATGATGTACAATATTATGGAATTGTACACTTGAAATCTATATAATTTTATTAACCAATGTCACCTCCATAAATTCAATAAAAAATAAATAAACCACATTTTTCATGTCTTTATGTTTATTTTCTGGAGATTTAAAATTTTCCCTCTGAATTCCTTTATTACCTTGGTTATTTTATTGTGCTTGATGGATCATTTCTCTGAACTTTTATTGGAATAAAAGCTCCTTCTTTCCTTCCTTCCTTTCTTCCTCCCTCCCTCCCTTTCTTTCTTTTAGAATTTGACACTTCAGTTAAGCAGACTGATTAGTAGAATTCTTTCTTTGTTTTCCAGTAGGAGGCACTAAAGTATGTTTTTTGTTTTCTTTTACCTGTACTTCTGGGGCTTCCAGGATCTCTGTGAGGTGGTGTTACTTTGACCATTGAAAATGTTCATATTCCTAAGGAGGTGG
>PVIA01012647.1:0-22525 GCA_004024845.1 Tonatia bakeri | reverse complement strand
AAGAGTTGTCTCCGCTGCCTCTTCCAGGCTGTGGCATGACTGGGGGATGGGTAGACGGGAAAGGTGGTTCATGAGTCTGCAGTTTTGCTCTTTCTCATAGCTTTCTCAATGAGTACAGACCACTTAGCTTAGAAGTTTTTTTTAGCTCTTTTATGATCTGCTGACAGGATGATTTTAATGCCCAGCAGACCACAGGTGGTAGGGTAGGGATATTCCTGCATCTGTGGAACCGTTTGCCTGGTGCTGTTGGGTTTTGGAGTGCTGCAATTTCTTTGGACCCTTCTTCTGCTCCTGATCCTGGGTCCAGTCTCAATGTGTGTCAGCCACTCAAGCTCTATTGCTGTCTTTGCCTCCTTTATCTGGACTGCCCAGTAAGTGCTGTATCCCAGCTTTTCACCACTATTGGGTTTGCAGGGGCCATAAAAACTGTTCAGTGTGCTTATTTTCTGTCTCTACCTTTCTCCCTCCCTGTATTTTCTCGACCATTTGCTCATATATGACCACCTTAAGATGCTTCAGTGCATGACATTTTAGGCATGTTTGTGCACTGAGCAGGAAATCCTTTGTTAAATTATAGCTATCCTCCCAGTCAGGGCACATGCCTGGGTTGTGGGCCACGACCCCCAGCAACCGCACATTGATGTTTCTCTCTCTCTCTTTCTCCCTCCCTTCCCTCTCTAAAAATAAATAAATAAAATTAAAAAAAAATTATAGCTATCCAAAGTTGTAACTTCAAGGGGACAGACATTGAGTTCCTCTCATGTTTCTGTGCTGCTGATATCACTTCTGTGTATTTTAAGTTTTAAATGCATGGGGTGAATTAGTGGAGCAGATCTTTGTCCTTGGCTATCCTGTCAATTTCCTGTGCAGTGAGCCAGTCAAATTTGCATAATCTGAGGCAACAGCCAGGGTGTCAGAGGTCCTCAATTTTATTACTAATTGGCCCAGGTCAGAAACCCCAAATAAGAACTGAGCTTTCTGGTTGGTAGGATGCAGAGAAAGAGTATGAGATTATTGCTGAAACTTGATCTGATTGGGTTCTGGAATTGTGAAGTGGCAGAGGAAGCTAAAAGTTAAGCTAAATAAAGAAAATCTGAATAAGGTAGAAAGTTTGAATATATTCCATCATTTTGGTTAATAGTCTGGGCAGTTCCAAGAAAATTGTATTAACCAGAATGAGATATGGTGTGGCTTGGCAGTGATCAGGATAAAGGATTATTTTTTTAAAAATCCCGTCTTTTTTTTTTCTGTTGGTGAATGTAATAGTAGAAAATGACTAGTTTGACTTGAAAATAAGCAGGCTCAGCAGGACAGCCATTTGGGGAAATTCGCCAGGGCTGAAGCAAGACTCACAGAGAGAAAGGAGCTTGACATATCCCATTTTCATATATTACTTTCCAGGAAAGCTTTCTCTGCTACTTCCAGACACATGTGTTATCTTGGTTCCTCTGAGAGGAAAAATTTATGTTTGTTTGAAAGAGTTTTGCTAGTAGGCACTTCCTTAAGAGAAATAGGATGTTTATTTATTAGTTTTACTTTTGGTTTAGCTACTTAAAAGCTGAAATTTTGCAAAGAATAGAGTCGTTAGTTTCATGCACTTCATATATATAAAAATGTGTGTATGTGTTTCATTGCAATGATCTGTCATTATATAATTCAATAGAAATCAGAGTCGTCCACTGTGCTCAGTGCTGCATCCAGTGAAGGAAGTCTAAATTGGGTAAAGCAAATGCATGCATGAGAAAACAAAGTGTCCTCAAAAGAGACTAATTAGAACCCAAATTCATGTCCTCAGAGCATTTAGATGCTTTTCTTTTTTTGACTTTTCTAAAGGATTTACTTTTTATATCATACTGTAAGCGCATAAGTAAAACCTAGATAGTTCCAAAGCCCATTCTTTTTCTCCCTGGCTCAACAACATAGGTTACCTCAAGTATAACTCGATTCCATTCTAGTTCTGAGTTTGCTGGTGAAGATTTGAGGTTATAGAGTCAGCTTGGCTATGGAAGTTAGGGAAAGTGATGTTCAGAAATCTAGTGGAGGGAGTATTGTCTACTTTTTTAAAAATTAAAATACTACTAATATATGTGACAAGAATATTCTAAAAAACTATGGATGGTATTTTCTCATTTGATTCTGACAGTTTTAAAAGAAAGCCTGTTATAAACAGACATTGATCTTTTTAATTAATAAACAAAAAATGTAGCAAATAGTTCTGATGGGAAATTAAAACTGTTGGTTACTACTAGGATATTGATTAAGAAAACTAAATGCCTGTAGGGCTTTTATCTGCTTTCTGATTGAATTTCTAGTATTGAATTTGAATCAATATTTTTCTCTAGGGCCCCAAATCATTATTTTATCAATTTTGGCACATTATTTGGTTATGTTTTAATATAGACTTGACTATGGCCAAATGTAGAGGATTTTAAAAATATATAAAAATTATTTAATCAAGTGTGATAAAATCATAAGAGAATTTCAGTGAATCTAATTGCTAGTATACCTCAATTAATTTGATAAACTGAAAAAAGATATAGATTAATAAGAAATATATAAATATGGCCTCTATAAAAATTAAAGTCTAGGGAAGACATATATCTGAGTCATCCTTTTGCTTTAGGCTTTTCAAATAACCTTGCATGGTTTCAAGGTATTGTTTTTATTTTTGATGATTTCTGGCTCTTGCAGCAGGAAAAATATAACCTCTGAGAGAAAAGAAAGAAAAAGAATGGGAAAAAGTGAATGTAGTAACTAAATTTCTAACTAATTCTCCTTCAGTTATCAGAGTTATTAGTTTTCTATTAGGAAACAGTATTTAAATTATCTTAGGATTTAGATAACTTTTTGACTACTTCCATGCTTCAGAGGGCATGAAGAATGGCACTAACTTCCTATCCCATAGTATTATTTTTTTTTTGAAACATTGATGGAAATCATGTAATTGGTTGCAGACATTATTTTATTATAGCTTTAATCCAGTTCACTAAACTGTTCTCTAGACAATCAATTTTTTCTAAATCAGAATACCAATATTTTCATACTTGCTGTCATGTTTAGGCTATACTGTTTAAAATTTCACACAAAGCACATTTTATTTTGTGACTTCATTTACTTAATACAAGTTATAGTGCAGCCTGTGACTACAAATGTGACCCTATTTGTTTTTAGTGTATTTTCTAGCTTGATGATATTCTCTTTACTCTTTCTTTTGAAATTCCAATTCTCTAATTCAGAGATCTGGGCATTGGGTGCAACTTTAGGCTGCAAACCCTGGATTTCTTTGTGGAAACTCAGAAATTACAATGAATAGCTTTGTCATTGAGGACCTAATGCCAAATGTACTCATTAGTACAGGATTGGATCAGCAGTGAGACTGTGGAGGAGGATGCTCATACACACTGTAGCAAACAGGTTCCCCAGGTGTATACTATGGAGATTTTCATGCAGAAAGTTTCTTGAGAAGTGCTCCTGGGATCCACACCTAAAGAGTAAAGAGAGCAGGATTGGTGGAAGAAGAACCTGAGCAATGGTGCTGTCACCATAGAGACCTCAGATACTCCCACATGGGTGCTCTGAAGCTAGAGTGGCCCTTCAGAGTTGTCCTAATTTGGGATAAGGGGGCTGGACCTTTATATCCTTGTACTGACAGTCACAGTGTAGAGTGTTAAGGAATAGAGCATGAGATTCTGGCAGGAATGGCTTTCCCAGCTCCAGAATATGTCTATTCCAGGCAGGATGAAACCACATTTCCTAGAGCAGAAGGGATCCAATAGACTCACCCTGAAGTGTCTGGTTGATTTTCTCAGGGATGGTGTTGAATCAGAGGGTCAGTGTCATTGTTATCATTGGCAAGTTAGACAGTTAGCAACAGCAGTTTTAAGACTGGCTTTGGGATATGGAAGCTTGGGCTATTGGGCCTATGCACAGCTTCCAACAGTACCACCATCGATATTCTCTTCATATAAACATTGTCCCAGCAGCAAGGTGGTGATGATAGGCTACCTGATGTCAACTGGTTGAATCCTTTCTGTCTGCTTGGATGGTTAGTATCTCTTCTGGAAAGGATGTTTTCTGATGGGCAGTAGCTTGTTATCCAATGATCTTAACACTTTGTGCCTGCTTCAGTAGGCCCATCCACTAAAACTGGAAAATCTAAATTGACCAATCAACAGTGAGAAAATTGAAACAACCATTAAAAACCTTTCCAAAAGTAAAATTCCAGGACCAGATGGCTTCTCTAGTGAATTCTATCAAGCATTCAAAGATTTAATCCCTATCCTTTTTGAACTTTTCCAAAAAATTGAAGAGGTGATACTTCTGAGCACATTTTATGATGCCAACATTACCCTGAAACCAAAACCTAACAAGAATAACACAAAAATGAAAACTACAGACCAATATCTGTGATGAATACAGATGCAAAAATTCTAAACAAAATATTAGCTAATCAAATAAACAATACATTAAAAAGATAATACATCATGATCAAATGGTGTCCATTTCAGAAGCAGAAAGATCATTCAACAAATGCAAAAATATAAATTAATAAGAAACACCACATTAACAAAATAAAGGATACAAATCATATATTAATCAATAGATGCAAAAAAGCATTTGAGAAGCTACTACCTCCATTTATGATTAAAACACTCAATAAAATGGTTGTAGAAGGAAAGTACCTCAATATAGTAAAGGCTATATATGATGAAATCTCTGCTAATATCATACTCAATGCTGAAAAATTGAAAACTTTCTACGATCAGGAGCAAAACAAGGATATCCACTCTCAGCACTCTTATTCAGCATAGTACTTGAATCCCTAGCCACAGCAATCAGGCAAGAGAAAGAAATAAAAAGCATCCAAATTGGGAATGAAATAAAATTGTCATTTTTTGCAAATGATTCTTTATAAAGAAAATCTGAAACACAACACCAAAAAACTATGAAACCTATAAATATATACAATAAAGTTACAGGAAACAAAAACCAATGTACAAAAATCTGTTGCATTCCTATATACTAAGAATACAGTTTCAGGAAAAAAATTAAAAATCTCCTTTTGCAATCACAGCAAAAAAATAAAGTAACTAACAATAAACTTAATAAAGGATGTGAAAAACCTATACACTGAAAACAGTAAGACAATTTTAAAATAAATCAGAGAAGACACAAAGAAATGGAAAGATATTTCATGTTCATGAATTGGAGGAATCAACATAGTTAAAATGACCTCATTAGCTAAAGCAATATACAGAGTTAACACAATCCCAATCAAATTTCTAATGGCATTTTTTAAAGAAATAGAACAAAAAAATCATCAGATTTGTATGGAACCACAAAAGACCCCAATAACCAAGTAATCCTGTGAAAAAGAACAAAGCTATAGGTATTATATGCCTTTACTTCAAATTATACTGCAAAAAAACAATAACCAAAACACCATGGTATTGGCAGAAAGACAGACACATAGATTGATGGAACGGCATTGAGAGCCCAGAAGTAAACCCACATGTACACAGGCAAATAATCTTTGATCAAAGAGCTACAAACATACAATGGGGAAAAGAAAGTCTCTTTAATAAATGGTGCTGGGAAAACTGGAAAAACTACTTGCAAAAGAATGAAGTTAGATTGCTATTTGTCACCATAGACAGAAATTAATTAAAAATGGATCAAAGATTTAGACATAAGACCTGAAACAATAAATTACATAGAAGAAAACATAGGTACTAAGCTTATGAACTTTAGTCCTAGAACACAGTCTGCTATATGAATTTGACTCTAAAGTCAAGGGAAATAAAAACAAAAATAGATAAATGGGAGTATATTAAACTAAACAGCTTCTGCACAGCAAATGAAAACATCAACAAAACAAAAAGGCTACCAACCGAATGAGAGAATATATTCACAAACGATACCTCTGATAAGGGGCAATATCCAAAATATGAGGTCTGTCCAGAAAGTATATATCCTCATAATATGAAAAATGGAGACATTTATTGAAGAAGATACAAGATATACATAAGACAATAATACCTCAGTCCCTGTCAAAGTAGGCACCTTGGGACTTCACACAGTTCTCTGAGTCTCTTCAGCTGTTCAAAATATTCTGCAGCATCCTTTGTTGGAATCGTCATCAGCTGCCCAGTCATATTTTCCTGAATCTCTTTGATGGTCTTAAATTTCTTCCCTTTCAGAAGGTGATTTTAATTTCTGAAAAAGCTGAAAGTCACAGGGCACTAAGTCTGAGCCATAGAAGGGATGAGTCACCAGGGTGATTTGATGTTTTGCCAAAAAATTCTGCACAAGACATGATGCATGAGCAGGCACGTTGTCATGATGGAGCTGCCAATCACCAGTTACCCATAGCTGCTGCCATTTCTGTCATATTGCATCTCTGCACTCATTGCATTGTCTCTGAGAGCCTTCTGAGTCATCCAAATAATTTCCATAGAGAAATGTTTAAGCTTAATGCAAAATTGGATGCAGATTCATTGCTCTAGTTGCTCAGTCATTTTGAATGTGATGTTGGCTATCTCTTCTTTGCTTAGTTCTATTTTTGGAGCTTTGATCTGTTCTTTCATTCGGGTCATATTGTCTTGGTGCATCTATTATGATGTAAGGGGCAGAGCATTAGGTATCACCAAGGTGGTATAACCCAATTCATTGTGTTGTGGCATTGTATTTGCAGGAGGGGTCTGAGAGGGAACAGTGCCATTTGCTTGGCTCTAGGCCTGCTGTTTTCAGTCACTTCTCCTACTACCCACAAGCAAATTGGGCCCTTTTGGTGCTGATTTCTTGGTGGGTTGGTTTGGTATACTCTAGGACCCTCTGAGTCTCTCCAAGAAACTCTCCTGTGAGGCTGGGGGTTTCTCACACTGCCGCCACCCCCAAGGGTTTTTTGTAGACATAGGTTTTATTATTTATTTTTTTCAACACAATAGAAGTTTACTGTTTTTTCCCCATTTTTTATTGTTGTTCAAGTACAATTGTCTTCATTTCCCTCCTAACATCCCCTTGACCCCTATCATCCCCACCTCCCACCATTGATCCTACCCTCCTTTGCTTTCGTCCATGTGTCCTCCCCACCCCACATGATCCCCTTCCTCCTCCCCTCTGGTTACTGTCAGTTTGTTCTTAATTTCAATGTCTCTGGTTCATTTTACTGCACTGGAATCCTGCGTTGCAGTCTGTCTTGCTCCCCAGTTGTTCCTCCCAGTTTATCTGCACTCAAATGTGGACTGCCCCATCCACCAGCCACCATCTGGCCTGCCCAGGTCCTCCAGCCACAAGTCCTCTCTGCCCCATCTGCCCATCTCTGTCACTTCTACCAGCCTGGATAAATGTTTCTTCTTTAACTCTACGGTTTTCAGACTTCCATACAGTTCAGTTTTCTTGCAGTTCTGGTTATTTTTTGTTTTTATATTTGTTGTTGTCCTTCTTTTGGTTTTGCAAGGAGACAATGTGTATCTACTTATGACTCCATCTTGGCTGGAACTGTGTGATATTTTAGTATATAGTAGTTAGTAATATTTTTTCACATTTTTTTCTTTTTTAAATTGAGTTTATTGAGGTGACATTGCTTAATAAAATTGTATACATTTCTGGTATACAATTCTGTAATACATCATCTGTATATTGTATGTTCGCCACCATTTATGCTCTTCACCCTTTTCTGTCTCCACTTATCCCCCTTTCCCTCTTCTAATCACCGTACTATTGTCTGTCTATGAGATTTTTTTCCTCCCGAATCCTTTCACATTTTTCACCTACCACCCCTACTTCATTTCCTGTCCTTTGAATCTATGAGTGTGTTTCTATTTTGTAGTTTTGGTTTATTTTGTTCATTATATTCCACATATAAGTGAAATCTTATGGAATTTGTCTTTCTGTGATTAGCTTATTTCATTTAGCATAATGCTCTCCAGGTCCATTCATTTCGTAGCAAAAGGAAGATTTCCTTCTTTTTAAAGGCAGAATAATATTCCATTGTATAAATATATCTCTGCTTTTTTATTCACTCATGTCCTGATGGACACTTGGGCTGCTTCCAAATCTAGGCTATTATGAATAAAGCTGCAGTGAAAATAGGGGTGTATATATTCTTTCAGATTAGTGTTTCAGGTTTCTTCAGATATATTGCCATAAGTAGAATTGCTGAGTCATAAGGCAGCTTCATTTCAAATTGTTTGAAGTATTTCCATACTGCTTTCCATAGAGGCTGCACCAGTCTGCATTCCCATCAACAGTGCACAAGCATTCCCTTCTCTCCACATTTTTGCCAATACTTGGCTGTTGATTTGTTGATGATAGCTGCTCTGACAGATGTAAGGTTTATATCTTTTTGTGGTTTCAATTTGCATTTCTTTGATTATTAGGGACATTGTGCATCTTTTCATATATCTGTGGGCCATCTGTATGCCTTCTTTGGAGAGGTGTCTGTTCAGGTCCTTTGCCTTTTAAAAAAACTGGACTCTGTTTTGATGTGGAGTTTTGTAAGTTCTTGATATTAACCCTTTATCAATGTATCATTGATGAATATGTTTCCCCATCAATGAGTCATTTTTTTTTCATTTTGATGATGGTTTCTTCTCTGTGCAAAAACGTTTTAGTTTGATGTAGTCCCGTTTGCTTATTTTTTCTTTTGTCTTCCTTGTCTAAGGCAATAAATGAGAAAAATATTGCTATGAGAAATGTCTGAGATTTTACTGCCTATGTTTCTTTTAGGATATTTATGGTTTCAAGTCTAAGATTTAAGTTTTTATCTATTTGGAGTTTTCCTGTATATGGTATAAGAAGGCAGTCTAGCTTTTTCTTGCATATACCTGTCCAGTTTATCAACACCATTTTTAACAGACCACCTTTACCCCATTATATGTTCTAGCCTCCTTTGTCAAACATTAATTGACCATAAAGACATGTGTTTATTTCTGGGCTCTCTATTCTGTTCCATTGATCTATTCGTTTTTATTCTATTACCATCTTCTTTTGATTACTATGGCCCTGTAGTATATTTTGATATAGGGTAGTATGATTCCTTAATTTTGCTCTTTTTTCTCAAGATTGCTGTGGTTCTTCAGGGTTTTGTGATTCCTTATAAATTTGTGAAATATTTGTTCTAGTTCTGTATACTATGCCATTGGTATCTTGATAAGAATTGTGTTGAATTTATAGATTGCTTTAGGATGTATGGACATTTAATGATGTTAATTTTTTTATTCACGAGGATGGTATATGCTTCCACTTATTTGTATTTTCTTCAATTTCTTTGTTTCGTGTCTTATATTTTTCCAGGTATGGGCCTTTTACATCCTTAGTTAGATTTATTTCTAAGTTGTTTTTTGGGTTTTTTTTTTGGTGTGGTTAGAAATGGGATTATTTTCTTAGTTTTTTTTTTTTCCCCAGATATTTCATTATTGGTGTGTAGAAATACAACTGATTTCTGGATATGTATTTTATATTCTGCTACTTTAATGAATTCATTTATAAGTTCTAGTAATTTTGTTTGTGGAATCTTTAGGGTTCTTTATATACAGTGCCATAATATTTTCTTATACTCTTGTGTTTGTTGTTATTTCTCTTCCATTTCTGATTTTTTTGGATCATCTCTTTTTCTTTATGATTGTGGTTAAAGGTTTATAAATATTGTTTATTTTTTCAGTGAAACTGCTCTTGGCTTTATTGACCCCTTGTAAATATTTTGAAATCTATTGTGTTTATGTCTGCTATTGTTTTTATTGTTTAATTTTCTCTACTAACTTTGGGCTCTGTTTCTCTTTTTTTGTTCCTTTATACGTAAGTAAAATAATTTATTTAAGATTTTTCTATTTGTTTTTTTGTGGTAGACTTTTATCACTGTGAATTTCCCTCTTAGGACTGTTTTCTCTGTGCCCCAAATATTTTGGGTTGTTGTGTTTTCATTTTCATTCATCTCAATGTATCTTTAACTTTTTTCTTGATCTCATTTTTAACCCTTTTATTGTTGAGTAATGTTATTTAGCATCCGTGTGTTTGTTTTATTGTTGTTCAAGTACAATTGTCTCCATTTTCACCCCATCATGCCCCCCCACCTCACCCAACCCCACCCCCCATCCTCAAACACACCTACTTTTGCTGTGTCCATGTGTCCTTCACACATGTTCCTTGATGGCCCTTCGCTATTATCTCCTATTTTCCCTCTCCCCACTTCTCTCTGGTTACTGTCAGATTCTTCTTAATTTTAATATCTCTAGTTGTATTTTTCTTGGTTGTCTGTTTTGTTTTTTATTTTATTGTTTCTGCCATTATGGTCAGAGAAGATGCTTGATATAATTACAATCTTTAAAAATTTTTTAAGACTTATTTTGTGGCCTAAAATTTAGTATATTGAAGAAAATGTTTCATGCGCACTTAAAAAGAATATATATTTTGCCACTTTGGCATAAAATGTTCTAAATATATCAATTAAATACATCTGATCTAATTTGTCATTTATGGACTTGTTTTTGTTCATTTCCTGCTTCTAAGATTTATTCATTATTTTAATAGATTGTTTAAGTCCCCTACTCTGACTGTATTACTCTTCATCCCTCCCTTTATGTCCATCAATATTTGCTTTATAAAATATATTTAGTTGTTCCATGTTGGAAGCATAAATAATTACAAGGGATATATCTTCTTTTTTTATTTATCTTTATCATTACAAAATATCCTCCTTTGTCTTTTATTATAGTCTTTCTTTCAAAGTTTATTTCATTTGATATAAGAATTATTATCCCATCTTTTAAAAAAATTTCCATTTGCATGCTATATCTTTTTATATCCATTTACTTTCAGTCTGTATATGTTTTTTGTCCTGAAGTAGGTTTATTGTAGACAGCATATTTATGGGTTTTCTCATGTATTCAGCTACACTATGTCTTTTGATTGAAGCATTTAATCATTTACATTTAAAGTGAATATTGATAGATACATATTTGTTGTCATTTTATTACGCATATTTCTTTTATTTTTTTCTTTCTTCTTTTTAAAGAAGTGCACTTAACATTTTTGTAATAGCGGTTTGGTGGTGATGAACTTAGGTTTTTCTTGTCTGGGAAGCTCTTTATCTATCCTTTGATTCTAAATGACAGCTTTGATAGTTATGTTATAGGTGATTGATTTCCTACCAATCTATTCTGGGCTGCAAAATTTGTGTTTAGAAAACAGTTGGAAGTATTAGGGGAGTTTCCTTTTAAATAACTATCTGCTTTTCTCTTGTTGCTTTTAAGTTTCTCTCTTCATCTTCAACCTTTGCCATTTTAATTATGGTGTATTTTGGTGTGGGTCTTTTTGAGTTCATTTTGATTGGCACTCTGTGCATTTCCTGAACTTGAGTGTCTTTTCTCAAAGTAAGGGAAGTTTTCAGTCACTATTTCTTTAAGTAGGTTCTAAATCCCTTCCACTCTCTTCTCTTTCTGGTATCCCTATGATGCGGATGTTGTTACACTTGATGTTGTCCCAGAGGTTTTTAAAACTATTCTCACTGTTTTAAATTTTTTCTTCTTGCTGCTCTGATTGTGTGTTTTCTGCTAGTTTGTCTTCTGATCAAATTGTCTTTGAGTATCCAGAGTCCTTGACTCTCCTGTTTTCAGGTGTTTTATTTTTTGTTTGTTTGTTTTTAAGACTCTGAGCTTTGCTGGGACCAAGGTCTTGTGACTAGTCTGGCCTGGGTGCTCAGAGACCCAGGTTAGTCTGTTACAGGGCTGAGTTTGATTAATGAGCTATGAGATTGCATTAGGTTTGGACATTAACTTGAAGGTAACAGAGAAAGGATATTTTTTTCGTTCTTGATTTTTGTTTTGGGAACAGAGATTAATTGATTGGGTGTGAGAAAACGTTCTTCCCTTAACTTGTATCAAGAATCTTTTTTCCTTATTTTTGTTTAGACAGCAGAGGGCAGTATCCACTCTTATAAAAGAAGAAAGGATCTTAATCGCCACAAAGGCCATCCATTCTTTTTTTTCTTATTAATATATGTTTATTATAAAAGATTTAAATAATACAATCAAATGATATAAAGAAGAAAGTGAAAATCTGGAGTAAGTTAACCATCTAAAGTTAATCACATTTGCATCTGGGTACAACTAGGGGTGTAGATTTTCTTACCTTCTTAAAAAATACTGTCTAGTTAAAATTTGATATTTACATATATACTGTGGAATTTTCTTTTATAAACCAATATGAAATCTCTGCAAGATATTTTTGTTTCTCTAAATATGCACATAAGGTACAGAGGAATCATATTAGTATATCTGTGGATAGTATTGAAGCAGGCAGGATCTTATAAGTCGTATATTTCTGATTAAGTACAGAGTCTTACTTTCTTGGCATGGGAACAGTTCATAATCAATATGGGTGCAAAGACCTGGGATGACATCTGACAGCTTCCTACCCAGACCCTGCTGATAGTCAGGAACCTAAATCAGAAAGGAAAGTGGGATCAGTGTATGTAAGAGTGCCATGGAGTGGGAAGCCCATGACATAAGTCACTGATAGAAACTTCAGCATGTTCTGTGTTTAATTACTTTTACCTCCTTAGGTGTTTTAAGTCCAATTCACTCTCTTCTTTCATAAGGCTTGTCTTTTGGTAAGAGTAAACATCCACAGGGAAGACAGAGTGGCTCCATGTGTAAATTTCCCCAACTTAAAACTGTGCCTTTGTAGTGAGATTTAAAATGCCCCTCCTTAGTCCACATTAAGAGTGTAACTTCTAGTAGGCTTTAAAACTCTTCTTTTCTCAAAGAATTCTTTTTTAAACTTTACCCTTGTTCAGTTCCAGTTGTCCTGACTTTTCCCTCATACTCTCCCCTGACACTTGCCCCCTCCACACCACAGTCAATCTCCCCCTATTTTCCATGCCCATGAGTCCTCTATTCATGTTCCTTGGCTTACCCCTTCCTCTTCTTTCCCCCTTTGTCCCCTTCCACCTGGTTAGTGCCAGTTTATTCTCCATTTTCAAGTCTCTGGTTCTATTTTTCATATTTGTTTGTCTTGTTGATTAAGTTCCACATATAGGTGAGATCATATGGTATTTGTCTTTCACCACCTGGCTTATTACACTTAGCATAATGCTCTCCAGTTCCATCCATGCTGTCATAAAGGGTAGGAGTCCCTTCTTTCTTTCTGCTGTGTAGTATTCCATTGTGTAAATGTACCACATTTTTTGATCCATTCATTTACTGATGGTCACTTAGGCTGTTTCCAGCACTTGGCTATTGTAAATTGTGCTGCTATGAACATTGGGATGCATAGGCTCTTTTGAATTGCTGATTCAGGATTCTTAGGATATAATCCCAACAGTGGGATTGCTGGATCAAAAGAAAGTTCCATCTTTAGGTTTTTGAGGAAACACTGTATTGTTTTCCACAGTGGCTGCACCAACCTGTATTCGCACCAGTGGTGTGCTAGGGTCTTCTTTTCTCCACAATCTGGCCAGCATTTGTTTGTTGATTTATTAATGATGGCCATTCTGACCTGTGTGAAGTTGTATCTCATTATGGTTTTTGTTTGCCTCTCTCTGATGGCTAGCGATGCTGAGCCTCTTTTCATAGGTCTATGGGCCCTCTGTATGTCCTCCTTGGAGAAGTATCTGTTCAGGTCTTTTGCCCATTTTTTAATTGGTTGTTAGTCTTCCCAGGAGGAGTCATGTGAATTCTTTATATATTTAGGAAATCAAACCTTTGTCTGAGGTATCATTAGCAAATATATTGTCCCATATGGTTGGTCCTCTTTTCATTTTGATGATCTTTCCTTTAGCTGTGCAGAAGCTTTTTAGTTTGATGTAGTACCATTTGTTTATTCTTTCACTTATATTCCTTTCCCTAGGGGATGTGTTGGTGAAAATATTGCTACATAGGATATTTGAAATTTTCCTGCCTATGTTCTCCTCTAAGACTTCTATGGTGTCATGACTTGTATTTAAGTCTTTTATCCATCTTGAGTTTATTTTGGTATATGGTGTAATTTAGTGGTCTAGTTTAATTTTTTTGCATGTTGCTGTTCAGATCTCACAGCAACATTTGTTGAAGAGGCTATTTTTACTCCATTTTACATTTTGGACCTCTTTGTCAAATATTAACCAACCATATTGACATGGGTTTATTTCTGGACTCTCTATTCTGTTCCATTGTTCTATGTGTCCATTCTTATGCCAGTACCAGGCTTGTTTTGGTTACAGTGGACTTGTAGTATAATTTGTTATAAGGTATTGTGATCCCTCCTACTTTGTTCTTCTTTCTCAAGATTGCTACAGCTAATCAGGATCATTTATGGGTAATTTTTTGAAATATTTGTTCTAGATCTGTGAAACATGTCATTGTTGTGCTTTTTTTAGTTTTTAAAAATTTATCATTTTCAATAACAGTTGTCTCACCCTTTTCCACATTGCTCACCCCTACCCTGTCTTCCATTCCCATAGTCAGTCCCCTCATTGTCTGTGCCTATGAATCCTCTATTCATGTTCCTTTGTTTTCCCCTTCCCTTTCTTTCACCCATTTTAAAGATATTAACCCTTACATTTAGTTCTGTCATTCCTTTTGATTCAATTTTGTATATGGTCTTAGGAAAGGGGTTAGGCTTATTTTGTTTTGCATATGGCTGTCCATTTGTTCCAGAACCATTTGTTAAAAAAGATTATCACTTCTCTATTAAACTGCCTTATCATTTCTGTCAAAAATAAGATGGTTGGGTTAGTTCTGGAAGTACTTCAGTTCTATTTTTCTATTTGTCCATCTTAATGTCAGTGCCACTGTTGGCATTGCTATAGCTCCTCTATTATTGTAGCTTTACTGATTCCAGTAACTTCAGAATGAGTCTTGAAGTCAGACAGTGTAAGTCCTCCAATTTTATTCTTACTTTCCACAGTTATATTGGCTATTATAGGTCTTTTGAATTTTCATATGAATTTATTTTTTTAAATATATTTTATTGATTATGCTATTACAGTTGTCCCATTGTTTTCTCCCCTTTATTACCCTTTGCCCCCTGTACCCTCCTCCCATCATCATTCCTCAAACTTAGTTCACGTCCATGGGTCATACATATAAGTTCTTTGGTTTCTCCATTTTCCATACTATTAACCTCCCCCTGTTTATTTTGTACCTACCATTTATGCTTCTTATTCCCTGTAACTTTCCCACCATTCTCTCCCTATCTCTCCCTGCTGACAACCCTCATGTGATCTCTATTTCTGTGAATCTGTTCCTGATCTAGTTGTTTGCTTAGTTCATTTTTGTTATTGTTTTTTTAGGTTTGATTGTTGATAGTTGTGAGTTTGTTATGATTTTACTGTTCATATTCTTGATGATCTTCTTTTTCTTAGATAAGTCCCTTTAATATTTCATATAATAAGGGCTTGATGATGATGAACTCCTTTAACTTGACCTTATCTGGGAAACAGTTTATCTGCCCTTCCATTCTAAATGATAGTTTTGCTGGATAGAGTAATCTTGGATGTAGGTCCTTGACTCCATGACTTGGAATATTTCTTTCTAGCCCCTTCTTGCCTGCAAAGTTTCTTTTGAGAAATCAGCTGATAGTCTTATGGGAACTCCTTTATAAGTAACTGTCTCCTTTTCTCTTGCTGCTTTTAATATTCTCCCCTTATTGTTAAGCTTGGGTAATATAATTATGATGTGCCTAGGTGTGTGCTTCTTTGGGTCCAACTTCTTTGGAACTCTGAGCTTCCTGGAATTCCTGGAAGTCTATTTCCTTTCCAAGATCATGAAAGTTCTCCCTCATTATGTTTTTAAATAAGTTTTCAATTTCTTGCTCTTCCTCTTCTTCTTCTGGCACACCTATGATTCCATTGTTGGAAAGTTTAAAGTTGTCCCATAGGTTCCTAAGCCTCTCCTCATATTGTTGCAAATCCCAAGTCCTCTCCACTCCTGCCACCCATCTCCGTCCCTCCTACTTGTCTGGATGAGTATTTCTTCTTTAATTCCTTGGTTGTCAGACTTCCATACAGTTTGATACTCTGTGAGTTCTGATTGTTTTTGGGTTTTAAATTTGTTGTTGTCCTTTTTGTTGTGGAAGGAGGCACAGTGTATCTGTCTACACTTCCATCTTGGCTGGAAGTCTTGTCCTTTCATTTTAAATGATAGCTTTTATTGGTAGAGTAGTCTTGGTTGTATGTTCTTGCTTTTCATGCAAAATATTTTATGCCAATTCTTCTGGCCTGTAAAATTTATGTTGTGAAAACAGCTGGCAGTCTTATGGGGTCCCTTGTAGGGAACTCTTCTTGCTGCTTTTAAAATTTTCTCTACATCTTTGGCCTTTGCCATTTTAATTATGGTATATTTTTGTGTGGGCCTCTGAGTTGTTTTTGTTTGGGATTGTGTGCTTCACAGACTTGTATGTCTGTTTCCTTAATCAGATTAGGGAAATTTTCAGTCCTTATTTTTTATTTTATTTTTTTAGAGAGAGATATATTTTATTTATTTAGAGGGGAATGGAGGGAGAAAGAGAGGGAGAGAAACATCAATGTGTGGTTGCCACTTGAACGCTTCCCACTGGAGACATGGCCCACAACCCAGGCATGTGCCGTGACTGGGAATCAAACTGGTGACCCTTTGGCTCACAGTCTGGTGCTCAACCCACTTAGCCACACCAGCCAAGGCCAGTACTTATTTTTTAAAATCTTTTTTTCATTCATTCACTGTCTCTTTTCTTCTTGTGATATCTCTATGATGTGAACATCATTATTCTTGATGTTATCTCAGGGTCCCTTAAACTATTGTTTTATTTTGATTCATTTTTGTCTGTTTGATGTGCTGTTTTTCACCATCTTGTTTTCCAAATTGCTGGTTTTGAGCTCTGCTTCATCTTATCTGATATTGATTGTATCTAATGCAGTCTTCATTTATTTATTGTATTTTTCATTTCCTACTGGTTCTTTTTTAAGCATTCTATCTTCTTGTGTATGTTCTTACTGAGTTTACCAATTCTGTTTTTAAATTAATTCAAGATCCTCATAATCAGTGTTTTGAGCTCTATATCTGGTGGATTTCTTGTCTCTATTCATTTAGTTCTTTTTCTGGAGTTTTGTCCTCTTCTTTCATTTGGGACCTTTTTCTTTGTCTTTTCATTTTGGCTGCCTTCCTGTGTTGGTTTCTATGTATTATGTAGGTTTTATATGTCTCCCAGTAGTCACAAGGTGTCCTTATATTGTAGGTGTCCTGTGGGGCTCAATAGCTCAGAATCTTTGGTTACCTGAGCTGGGTTCTCCACAGTTGTCTTTGTGTGGGTTTTGTGCACCCTCCTCTTGTAGTTGAGTTTTGATTGTTATTGGTATGTCAGTGGGGGTAGTGTGGAGAATTGACCCTCAGGCCAAATGGCTGTAAGGACAGGCTGTTACTACATTGGATGAACTTTTATAGGTGGACTGATCCCAAGGAGATGGAATTTACAGTAGGGGGCTCATGCCTATTGAATCAACCCCTTGGTGGTGACATTTTGGGAGCTAATTAAGTGGTGCTCTGGTGTGGTCTGAAGCTGGCCATTCATTAGTTGTTTGTATTGGTTCCTCTTAGGAAGGGCTCCAGTGCAGGCTCAAATATGCTGCTGTTTATGCCCAGGCAAGAGCCAGCAGTTAAAAGCTGCCAATGTGATTTGAAGTTGGTAGCTCTTTGTGCTGGGCTATGAGGTTCCTGGGAATTGTTATGTTCTGAATCGAAGCCAGCTGCCTTAATTCAGAACATAATACCTGAATGGGGGCTGTTTAACAAAAGATACAGGGCATGCCAAGACTGTTGCTGCTGATTTGGAGTGTTTTGGACCTTTCAGTGATTTTAGGTAAGTTCAAATCACACTCTGAAGCTTGCTGCTTATGAGGAACATCTCCTGAAAGAGGTTTGGGTTTGTGCAGAATTTACATGGGTTAGAGTCTCAGAGAGTCACCTGGGTATGGTGAGAATTAGATTTGGCACCTTTCTGTGACTACTGGCTGGGTATAAGAAGGTTCTCAGCAGAGGAACAGTGGTGACTGCCTTTACTTCTGTTCTGGCCAGAGCTTCCACTCCAGCCCTCATTCTTAAGACAGACAATTCAGTTTTTCTCTGTATGTCCCTTGAGCTTTTTAAACTGCTGGCACAGCTCTGGAGCTCAGAGTGAGTGAGTCCATCAGGGAGAAAGTCTGAGAATGGGCTTTTTAAGAGAAACTTCTGAGGGAAAGGGTCACAGGGCTGGGTGAAAGACATGAAGAGATTAAGCAAAAAAATAAAACCACAAAAAACCCTCTTGGGCGCAGACAGTAGTATGGTGATTACCAGAAGAAAAGGGTGTGGGGGTAGAAATGGGTGTAAGGGACATAAATAGTGATGGAAGGAGACTTAACTTGGGCTGGTGAACATGCAATACAATATGTAGGTGATTTATGATAGAATTTATACTGGAAACCTATATAATTTTATTAACAAATTCACCCCAATAAATATAAAAGTACACCACCTTGCCAAGGATTCCAGATGTTCTTCATCTCATCTAGACAGAATCCCCACTGATTTTCACAGCTAGGTGTTATGGGAACTCCTCTTCTTGGCACTGATGGTCTGGGCTAGTGTGCATGGTGTAGGGCTAGAACCCCTTGCTCATAAGAGGGTATCTCTGCAGCTGAGATTTGCCTTCTGACTCTTAACACCACATGTAGATGTGCAACTTGCCTGTTTTGTGTGTTCACCACCCCCACCAGTCTTCATATGTTTTTTTCTTTATATCCTTTGTTATAGGAGTTCTGTTCAGCTGATCTTCCAGTGGTTGTCAAGGGTGATTGTTCTATAATTTAGTTGTAATTCTTATATGGTCATAGGAGAAGGGGAGCACAGCATTTATTTACTCCACCATCTTTCATCCTTCCAGAAGTAGTCTGTACATTTTTTTGGAATTCCAATTTTATTTATCTAAAGTGTTTTTAGATGTATCATTTTGTATAGATTTTAAGTGGTTGATCTATCATCTATCTCTCTATATATAACAATTTACTGATGTCAATAGTTAATTAGTTTTAGTGAAGTATAGATATATTTCCTGCCTTTGCATTCTTTGCCTTCCTTCATTTATAGTATCTTAAATGTGACTTTTCTCACATTGAGAGCCACATCATCCAGTGTTATAATTTTTTGCTTTAGCTCTAAATATATTTAAAAAACTCAAAAAGAGAAGTCCATTATTTTTACCCTTTTAAAAAATGTTCTGTTGGTCTTTCTTCCTTCCTGATATTCCCCAATTTCCTCTGATAATTTATTTTGTGTTTAAAAAAATTCCTTTGGCCATTCTTTTAAGGTTTATCTGCTCTCAACAAATGGTTTCAACAAAATCTTGGTCTGAGAAAGTTTTCATATATCATTCATTCCTGGAAAAAATTTCCCTTGATATGTAATTTGCATTGACATATTTTTGTAGAATTTAAATGTTTAAATAAAACATAAATTGAAAAAAGTTTGGTGGAGAGGAAAAGGATAGGATAGAAAACATCATCAAGAGACAAAGGAGGTAGGCAAAAGAGGTAATTTAAACATCAGGCTGTGCCTTAGGAAAATTGAAAATATTAATTTAGGTCTCTGAGTGTTTTTCAGTTGTAAGTTTGTCAGTAAAAATAGGAGATAATGGTGATGATGAGTTTTCTGAAAATAAAAAAATTATAAATGATGCTTCTCCCAAAGGAGTTCTTTATGTTATGCAAAACCTACAAGTACTTATGAAAAGAAATTTTAACCATGTATATACCAAAGTATGCCCATCTTTCTCCATATAAAAGCTTAGGGATCCAAAAAAACGGAATGGCCTGTTCTATACATTACTCCAATTCATTATTGCCAGAGGTCATAAAATCACAAGGTTTATACTTTTCTACCAAAGTAAGGTGCACTTTTAAATTGGACTACCTCATTAGCAATTTAGCTTCTACAATCTATCTGGACAGACATTTCAAAATATAGATGATGCCAAAAATCTTAATTTCAAATTGTATACTATAACCCCTGGGTAGCTAGTTATGTGATTTTTTCCTTTCATTGACTAAATTAGCAGCTGACATAGAAGAATTTTATGAAGTGTTTTCTGTCATAAAGATAAACATTTACAAAAGTATAGTGACTTAGAGAAGTCAAGGGGTAACAGTAGCATAGACAGCACATTCCACTCACTAGACTGAAAATCTTGTCTCTATTACTTTCTCCTGTTGTAAAATCATACAACCTTAAGGAAAGCACTAGATGTGTTTGTGCCTTTCTTTTCTCTTCTTTTTTTAAAAAATTTTTTATTGTCAAATGTGATGGGTTTATTTTATTTTGTTCTGATGCAAAACCAAAGACTCTACTACAGCACAGATATCAATATATTAAAAGGTCATGAAAAAGTAGTGTGGGACATGCAGGATGTGATATACAAACTAGAGGATCAGGTTATTTCCTTTACAACATGACTCTACACTGTTGCTGAGGATCACATTTAAAGTAATACTGTGGGACTGAACTGAAATGTGACACAGGTATGACAACTTCCAGGCATGCCTTCCAGCACCTCCCTTAGGATGGACTCGTGATCTTTGGACTTCAGTGTGCGGGCGGATTACAATTCTTTGGAAGAATAAAAAGTTCACACTTTTGAAATTTCACAGAATCTTAAGGCCAAAACATAGTGGGTTCATTTCTCTTCATCTCCGGGGAGAAATCTAATGCTTTATTCAAAACCTCATTAAGCTTCTAGTTCAGATCCCAACCCAACCTTGTGACCTCCTGCATTGAAGTTCTTTCCATTGATTAAAGCTGATAGGGTTAGTTTGACTCCTGGTCGAAGAGTCTGAGTATAACCCAATCCAATCAGGCTGGCATTATTTACTTTAGCAGAGAGAGAAGTTCTACAATCCAGCTTGTATTTAGCAGCGATGCTGAAGTGGGTGTTGTTGCTGCCAGCTGTCCAGGCAAGGTTTATTGATGTTTCGATCTTCTCATTAACCTTCTGGTAGATAGACTCTCCAAATTCAGTGCCATCATTCACATGAGTGTGCAGCTGGAAGTCTGCAGCCTTGTAACCCAGGGTGAAATTATTCTGTGACAGTTTGGATTTGGCTATGTCAAAACTCATCTGATAGCCAGCAAGCCAACCTTCAAAGGCTAATATAGCCCAGCCATAGATGGTTGGGCCAGAAAAATCTATATCAACATTACTGCCAAGACTGAAACAATCCCGTTTATAAGAGGCCTTCAATTTCCCACTCTTCTTTCCAGTGTTTGGTACAAATATGGTATCAAGAGTAAGTTTCAACCCTTCGGCCAACTTATTCTCCCAAGAGATTTCTGTTCCAAGAGTATTGTCTGTGTTCCATTTTTGGGTGAAGGTAAGTCCATAGTTACAGGCCTTGTATTTGGTCTCTAGGTTGCCTGAAGCTTTCCCTGTATCAGTATAGGCATGGCCAGAAGTAGAAAATTCCACTCCACTACATGACTTGGTTCTCAGGTCTATTTTGACCATGCCAAACCCATATCCTTTGTTGAAGACATCCTTGGCAGCCTTTCCTAGGTCACAGTAAGTTGGTGTGTTACACATATCTCCACCCAGAGAGCAGGTACTTGGATAGGGTAACACTGAAGGTCTTCTTCAACCCTCTTTTCTCTTCTAATAATACAAAGAGTACTAACTTCTTCCTTGCTTCACAGGAGTGGTTCAAAGGCATGAGGAGGTCAGGTGCTGTATTTTGGCATATGATACTAGAGAGATGACAGTATTTAATAGAGTTATTTAAAATATTGGTACTTATAGTACTATAAACTATTTTTTAATATTAGAGAAAAGTAAAACTTTCTATGTCTAAAAAAAGCACTTAAAAATGTGGTGCCAGTTTTTGTTGGCCTCCATGATTTCTGATATGAAATATGTTGGCGCAATTTTCAAACCACGCTTAAACAACCGGCTGTCTGACTGAAGCATGCAGAACCCAGCTCCTTCAGACGGCTATGGACACGCATAAAACACAGCAAATGGCTTGTCTAAACACGAGAAATAATCATGCACAGAAACAGTTTTCTGTAGGGAAGTAAAGAAACGGAGTGGCCACTCTCCAAGTTAGGTGAGCCACTCCGGGCTACCCCCTCCCTAAGGGGGAGAGCCCCTTCCTTTGTCCCAGTGGGTTTTTATTGAGAAAGTAGACACAGTTTGTGGATTCACAGTCTGGCAGAAGGGATCAAAGGGAACACGTATCTTACAAGGATGCTAACAGAGTTTCTGTTGTGATTCCAGGCAGAGATTGGAGTTTTATCATATGAAAAGACTACAGGTTTCAAAGGTTTCCTGACTGTGCCTTCAAATTCTAAGTTAATAACATCCTCCAGCAAACAGATCTCACAGGATCTTGCTTATTCTTTGTTCCATGCCTGATTACCCTGGGGGTCTGCCGTCTGGTCTGAGCTGCCCCTTTAGGCTGTTTGCTAAGCCCTGAGAAGGGCTGGAGACAGAGGCAGCAAGGAGACTTGGATTTCTCACATCTGAGTACAAAGACTCAGGCTAAGAG
>PVIA01012646.1:0-36616 GCA_004024845.1 Tonatia bakeri | reverse complement strand
GTTTCTGGAAGCTCATTGTGAGCTCGTTGAACTTCCTTATAATCATTGTTTTGAACTCAATATCTGATAGGTGAGTTGCCTCTATTTCATTTAGCATTCCTTCTGAGGCTTCCTCCTTTCCCTTCATTTGCGGATTGTTTCTTTGTCTTCTCATTGTTTCTGAGACTCTTCTTGTTAACCTCTGTTTCTTAACTTGATCGGTTCTGGTTCCTTGTGTTTATGGTGTGATCTTCTGTGGTAGAATACCTGCGAGGATCAGTGGTGTATTCTCTTTTGGGTATTCTGGTGTTCACAGCTTCCCCCTATTCTTTTTTGTGCTCAGTTGGAGGAGTAAGGCAAAATGGGTTAAGACAGAAAACCAGTATTCTATGATATACAGTAGCAGCCAGTAGAGAAGAGGTGGGAGATCCTTTGTCTATATATAGTGAAAACCGTGATCTTCTGCCCCACTATCTATGTTTTAAAAAGTATGGAAAGATAAGACTCTTAGTGGAGAGGAAAGTGTTGTTAGTTGGATCTACAAAGCTTTGAGAAAGCAAGAGGTCAGATTCTGAGGTAAGGTAGGAATAAAGAATAGTAAATAGGGGTAGTGTGTAAAAGAATAGAGGTAACCCCTACATTAGTAGAGTTTTGGAAATTGCGAAGTGCGCCAAGATCTATGAGGGGTGTTGAGTTGTATTTACAAGTGTATGAAATAAGTCTTATTTATAGTGATATTGAAGCAACAATCTTAGGGCAGATTCTATGAGATCTAGACAACAAGAATAAGGAGCATAGAATTTTGAGTGGTGTACCAATGGGACCCAAGTGAGGGACAGTAAATTATCAACACATTGTGTATGTGATAATAGGGGGAACCTATCAATCGACAGTATAACCAGCTAAGCAAAGAAGATTATGTAGAAAGAAAAGAAAATACTATTGAAATAAAAAATGTCAGAAAAGAGAGAAAAAGATAATATAAATTTGCATGCAAAAACAAAAACAAACAACAACAACCAAAATAAAACAACCAGCAGATATATTACAGGAGAGATAGATCTGGAGCAGAAGTAATAACACTAAGATGGAAGGAAAAGAATTATAAGGAATTGAGAGATATAAAAATATAAAGAGGTTTTTTTTTAAATAAAAAGTTGCTTAATAAACCAAAACAAGATACAATCAAACAAACAACATTAGTAGGATAAGGGGAAAAAAAGAAAAGGAAAAAAAAACAAAAGAAAGAAAGAAGAAGAAAACACAGGGAGAGAGAGAGAGAGAGAGAGAGAGAATAAACAAAGAAACACCCACAACAAAAGCAAATTTATAAAAAACAAACAAACGAAAAACAAACACACACACAAAAAAACTCCTGTTGGTTTCTGACTGGCCAAATCAGTGTTTCTGTTCCTGCCAGCGCAAGCAGGCTGAGGAGCAAGTGGTGAGACTGCCTTTCACCTTTCTAAGACAGAACTCAGTCAGACTCAGGGCTGGCCACCAGCTTTTCCCAGAAAGGATTGCTGTCTCCGTCTGGGCTCAGGGCGCAAGCTGCAGAGGTGGCCAGGCGTTGCGCTCCTCCCCCAGCTTCGCCACCACAGGCTCTACGCTCAGCGGAGCCCCTGCCTCTCTTCCGGGGTCATGGTGCCTGGGCCGGGACTGCAAGGGGTCCAGTACTTCCCCTCGTGGGCTCCCCGTTCTCGGGAAGTGCTGTCTCTCCTCCGGTCTCGAGACACGCCCTCCGGGGTTTGGGAAGGGTCTCGCCCTTCCCTTTGTCTCCACTGCGGACCCCAGAACCTGGGAATAGCCTTGTCTTTTCTGGGTTCTCCGTTTGAGTGAGTAAACCTGCAGGTCGCGCGCCGGCGCCAAATCGTGTCAGCTCCGGAAGCCCTACCTTTGTTCCCGGCTGGGCCGTGGGGCCTCAGTCCACCCCAAAACCACACACACCCCTGTTTGGGGGCACGGGCGCCCACAAGAAGGACTCCACCCCCACGGCAAGGCCTCTCTTGGTCCGGCAGACTGGGTACTCACTGTTCCCCGTGGGTGTGCACGACTCCTGCGCTTCTGCTTTCCAGCCCCTGAGTGGGGACGGGGCGACTTCACTCTCCCGGGCGCCCGGAGACAGACCCAGGGACGCGGGTGCTCTCCGCGCCCAGCACGGGTCCCTTCCGGCCTCCTACCGTCCGTTCATTCAATATCTGGATAACTTCTGATGCCCTATTTTCATAAATGTTGCGATATCCGTGGTCTCCTGCTCTGTTTCTCCTCAGATCGGCCAAATTCTCCCCCGAGCACTGAAGAGGGGGATCAAGACTCCTCCTCCCAAGCCGCCATCTTCCCTCTCCCAGGTTCTGTTGTTTTTAACTTGTGTCTCTCCTTGTGTTTTCCCACAAGATGATAGATTATTTAAATCTTGCTTGGCCGGTGTTACAAAACCTATTGTTCTGTCCATGCAATACATAGCTCTGATTTGTGTTAGCATTACAAAAACATTTATACTCTTCATTAATATTTTATTATAATTTCATAGGATCCATCAAAACTTTTTATCTCTTTAATATGAGAGGTAATGTCTGCATGCTTATATTTTCTCCTGAGGACACTTGGTTAATGTATTTTCTTGGAATATAAAGATGAACTTGCTTTATATTCAGGTATGGCAGGTAGCCACTGGCTCTATTTACTTGTTCAATCCCCTTTCTACTTGATTATCAGGTGTGACCACCAATGCTATCTGTCCTTGATACAGTTCCTGCTTTTACTAGGTATGCTCAACGGTAACTCTTCCCGTTTACACAGATAGAAACAACTGCATACCTATGCTTTAGAGATACCATATATTTAACAGAGGATGTGGTACTGGTGTTCTATTTATTATATATATTTTTTTACTTGCAAGTTGTCCTCTTCATCATTTCCATATTAACACTGACAACTTTTTAAGAAATATTCGAATTTAGTTTTGTAAATAAAAAAAAAAATCTTCTATACCCTTCCCGACCTTTTCTTCTCCCAAGAAAGAGAATTAACCACTGTGTTACATAGAGTAGGCTGGGCTGTGATAATAAATAGACAAAAATATGGAATAGCTGGAACACAATAGAGGTTTATTTCTACTCATACATTGGCACAAGGCAGTTACTTCTGGTTGGAGTCACTCTCCTCCACGTGGGGGTGAGGACCCCCACCTTGGGCTCTCTAGGCCTCGGCTTCATTGTCTTGTCATCCATCTGGCAGAGGGAACACGGTGTGAAGAAGGCATGCCTGCTTCATGATTCAAAGAGGTGTGCATCATGTCTACCCACTCATTCTCTAGTGAGAATGAGTCACATGGCAACAGCCGACTCAAGGGAGACTGGAAAACATAGTCTGGTGATGGCCCTGGCTGTAAACAGGCTAAGAAAGGAGACAACAGGTTGCCATGGACAACCAGCAGTCTTTGCCATTACTTCTCCCCAAACTGCCCTGGTCCCTTTCAGTAGAAAACTGTGTCTGAGACTAAAATCTGAGCACCAACAGGCAGACATAAGAATGAGTGGTAAAAAGAAAGGGGAAGAGAAGATGTCCAGGTACACCTGACAGTGAAAACCTGGAAAATTTTATTTTTAATTCTGGGAATCACCCTGATGTTTCCTATTTAATCGAACACATTGCTGTTTCTCTATTTCCTACTGTAAATGTCTGATGGGCCACTAACACGTGCTGCAGCCCTGACATTTAGAAAGGGAAGCAGGGCGCTCAGTGATGCAATAGGACACACTGCAGGGATTGGGGTCTACGTAACCTGCAAGGAAAGATTATAACTTACGATGCTACTTGCTAGTTGAATATATTTTCTATGCTTTAAGTTCCTTATTGTAAGCTGAGAATACAGAATTAGACTGTCTTCACTAGGACATTTAAGAAAGAAGAATAAATGATCCTGATTCAAGAAGCACAAAGTCAAAATAATGTAAATGGCAATGACCAAGATGAATTTCTTTTTTCTTATATCCCAGGAACTTCCCCCAGAAACCCAGAATTCAACTCCCTAAATTGGCAAATGGCCAACATGAAAAACCCTCAAATCGTGAACCTGATGTCCAAGTTTCCAACAGACAGCACTCACTAGATATTCTTAAGAGAGAAAAGGCAACGTCTGCTTTTGTTCTACACACCCAGACTGGGACCGGAAAGGGCTGTCTGCATCTCATTTCTGTATTCCCAGCAGCCTGGATCCAGAAGCTAAGACAATGCGGGTCAGCCCCCAAAAAGCATTAGCTCACTTTCCTTCTTGAAAATTTCTCAGCTGCCAGAGAATTGCAATAATGCAGGGTTCAGATTCTTCAGAGCTTTCCCATTGCACTTAGTGTGAAAGGCAACATCTTCGCAGCGTCCTCCATGGAGCACTCTGCTCAGACCCTGCCACCCTCTCTGACCGGGGTTCCCACCGCTCTCCCCTGTGATCACAGACTACAGTCACTTTGGCCTCCTTGCTGCTTTCTCATACACTTCCCGTACATTCCCAGCTTTGGGTCTGGACACTTCTTTTCCCTCTAACTGGAATGCTTTCCTTCAAATATGCACTGGCTTTGAATCTTTGTACAAATGTCATTCTAATGAGATTCATCCTGGCCACCCTATTTTAAACCACAACCAATCTCCTCACCCCCTGCACCACCACCCTCTTTACCCTGCAGGAGCACATGCTATTGACGTCCTGCCCATAGCCCCTCCACCCACTTTGGGCTCCAATCTGCAGCCATGGTGGACACATCCCCACAGCTGACAGCTGTCCCCATTAGGCACCTCCTGTTTCTCTTTTGCTTCCTGGGGATTTCTCCACCACTGAGGCTGGCTGAGCCTGCTGGGGGCAGCTCTGAATGCTGGAAGATTCAATTTCCTCAGGGGCAGCCCTCCACTAATGAGGACCGAGTTGTGGATGCATAACCCATATTTCTTAGCCTGTGGGGGGACAATTTTGAGGTACTTTTTATATGATGGTTCAGCAGGATGGAGCTCCCTGCTGAATACAGCAGCAAACCTCCACTAATAGTCCATCAGCCTCGCTCCCTTCCCTGCCTCTACTTCTCTTCTCCCTCACTTGTGCTCTGTGGGACCATCTCCTAAATAAGCTAATGGCAACAAAACCCTGTCTGAGGGTCTTCTTTGGGGTGACCCCCAACTGAGACACTGCTCTACATTTTTCTTCTTTCGTGGCACTTCTCTTCTAATGTACTTGTCATTTGCTTATTTACATGCCCTTTGTTTACTGTCTGCCTCTCCCCTCTGAAACGTAAGCCCCATGAAGACAGGGGCATTTGTCCATGTTGTTCATGGATACATTTTGAGGACTTAGAGCAGGGTGTGGTATAAAAGAGCTGCTCCAAAAATACTTTTAAAAGAATCAGTGAAGGAGCAAGGCTTATTACTTAAATCCCTTCTTGAAATAGTACCTGTGCCAGTTAGGATGGTTTGGGCTGCAAATAATAGAAAATCCAATTCAAAATAGCTTAAAGGTTATAATTTATTTTCTCTCCTGACTGGAATCCCAAGGTTAGCAAGGGCTCAGGAAGGAGGAGGGTAGAAAAGGATGGTGAGTGGGCAACCTGCTGTACCCACCAATGTCTCATGGGCCATAGGGAGCCAATCTTCACTACAAGCACTTGTGGAGAGGACAATGAAATTGTCCTCTTGTCATTTAAGTTAGTTCTGTTAACTTATTATGAAGAAGACAATATCTCTCTGGCCAAGTATAAATTCATTATTCAGCATAGATAGAAAATACAAGTACATGGAAGATAGTATGTGTCATCAGAAGAAAGTGGCCAGTAGTGGAAGGGTTACTAGGAGCTGTGAGTCCAAGTGCACCTGAGGAGAAGGTCTCTGAATCTGAGCCTGTGGAGCCCAGGCCCCTGGCCCACCGGAGAGTCCTCAGAACTCCCCACATCACTACCTTCTCATCCCTGCTCGTCAAATACAGTTGACCTAAAACACTGTAGGTTTGCCCTATGTGGGTCCCCTTATACATTAATGTTTTTAAATAAATACACTGTTTTCAATCTGTTGTTGAGAGTCTACAGATGCAAAGAGCTGACTATATGCATTGTTCTAGGCCATTTTATGTAGAGAACTTGAGCATTTGTGAATTTTAGCATCCACAGGGGTCTGGGAACCAATCACCCACAGATATAGAGGGTAATTAAGTTTTAGGGACATCAAAAGTGATATGCAGATTTTCAACTGTGTGTGTTGGGGAGGTCTGTGCCCCTAACTCCTTTATTGTTCAAGGGTCCATTGTAATTTCCTGAGTTCTGATTGAGCTGCTGAGTACCTCGACACTGCGAGGGACCACTGGCATTCTGGCCACTGGAGAGTTAAGCAAATGAGCCATGTGGCTTACTTAGCTGTCTCTTGTGAGTGCTATAATTCTTGTCCTTCAGTGGAAATCTAATAACCTGAGTATATTAATCACTACAATTTTGGTTCCTGCAAAAAGAGGTAGTATTGCATAGTAATTAAGCATCCAGCTTTTGAGTCAGAGAGGCATACACCTGAATTCCTGCTCTGTATGGTAGGAGCCATGGATCTTGAAGCAAGTTGCCTAACCTTCTCAGTCTCCTGAAGCTAATAATACCCACTTTGCAGGCTTGCTGTAGGTTTTAAATAAAGTGATGTATGAAAGTGTTTAGCTTAGGCACTGGCATGGGGTAAGAGGTACTGAATGAATAGTAGCCCTTCTGACCAAGGCTGAGAACCAGAACCTTGGTCCATTATAAATTCACTATCCTGCAAGGTCATGGCAGTCAGCCAACCAGTCAGCCTTCCCTTGGCAACATTTTTCAGCTAACTGCAGCCTCCTGAAGAAAGAGAGTCTATTTAAGGGTGGTTGGGCCAATGGAGTGTATTATTCCTGCAATACTGTATGTGTCTTGATGACTAAATACACATCATAGCAGCAGTTTCCATACCTGTTTCCTCCATGCATTGTGCGCACACACATGCACACACATGTTTGCCAGCACAGTACCCTGTTGTCCATGCAGATAATCCATACAGTCTCCCTGTGGACAAAGGCCTACTTGCACTAATCTAAGAGATGGGTCCTCCACAGCAAACAAAGGGAATCGACTTCACTTTAGTTGCTGACTCCAGCACCCTGTCGCCTCTCTGTTCATTCAGATCAAAGCGACAGTTGCCCACAAACCTACAGTGGCTCTCTCTGGCGTTTGAAGAAAGGACAAAGTCATAATTCCACAGTATCCTACTTTTTGATACTAATTCAGTGGCAGTTCCTCTGGGATTTTTAGACAATTCAATAAAGTACATACAATCCTCCCCACCTGCTCACCCCCACAAAAAGAAAAAAACAACAACAACCCAGCCTCCCACTGTCCCCAGCCTTCATTGCTGACAGGTAACAGAAGGAGGAAAGGAGGCAGGAGGGATCAGAAAGGCATAAGATTTCCTCACTCTATTTCTTTGAGCTCAGTTTGGGGCTGGCGAACCCACTATTTCTGTGATGTTACAACCTAGAAATTCTGTCCAAAAACTACCTCTGTTAGTATTCTGGGTGAAAATTAAATGTATTAATATACCTTCGGGGGAGCAATAACACTGTTTTCCTCTTCTCTCACCTCTCAGAGGTTCTCCTACTGTGTCCCTCTTCTCTCCTGTTCAGTTGTTCTCCTACTGTGTTCAACCATCACTCAGGCTACTAAATTGATACAATGATTCTCTTTTATGGAAATTATACTTTCCTACCTGCATCTGAATCTGGGTTTCAGAAAACCCTACAATATTTTATGAGAAAAATCACCCATTCTGACTGTATCCCCTGGACTCGGGAGCTGAAAAATGACCTTCCAGCTCTCAGCGGGGATCCAGTGGTGTGTGGCTACAAGGACAACTGATGGGGAACAAGGGCCTAGGGAAGCAAATGACAGACCAAGTCAAAAGGCCAAGGTTGTAGCCAAAAATAGAGTCAGGGGCCAAACGTGAATATTGAGGTGAGATTGAATATGGGGAATAAGGAATAAAATGATGAATCAGGGGTGGGAAATGGGTAGATGTGGATCTTTTGTCCGGTGCATTGGTCAGTTTCAAGGAGCCTGCACTAAGGCAGAACCTGCTCATCTCTGCCCAACCGTGTCTTCAACAATGATAGATGAAACTTTATATTTTAATGGCACTTGTCTATATTCCTTTTCTCGGGCAGTCTGGCCCTACAGCCGGCCCAGTACAAAGTTTCCCACAGTGTGAGCCAGATGAAAGGTGGGCGTTCTGTGACTGGAGAGAGGAGGGGTGAAGTAGCTTGGAATCCCAGAAGCAAACAGGGTCCCAAGAAGAGAGCCTGGGCAGGTCTCCAAACCAAGGAGTCAGACGCAAATATTAGAAACCTGTGAACAGAGGCCCACAGGAGGAGCAAAGAGCAGAGGGTGGTCCTGGGAACTTACCTGAATTACCTGGGCAGGTAGGGGGCGGTGTCTCTAGGGGCTGTAGGGAGTCTGGGAGCTCAAAGTCCAAAGGGCTGTTGCACTGAAGGGCCCGGGGAACCCTCTCCGCAGCCTGTGTGAGAGAGAAGGAACGAGGCTTAGGGAGTTCATGTCATCTCCAGGCCATGAAGGAGAAGACAGAGGGCCCTTAACCTGCAGCTGCAGCTTGAATGCTCCTCCTGAAACTAATAAACACTCTTTGTTTGGCTTGATCTTATGAGGAAGAACAGTAACTATAAAAATACCATATTAAACCTGGAGTTGTAGGGGGTGGTGTCATTGTGAGTTGTTTCCACAGAGGGGCGTGGACACTGCTCTGGGTTTCTCCAAAGCTCCAAGGGGGCTGCTTGGTTCTTCAGGGTTGCTGGGAGGGGCCAATCAGGCTGATTGTTGTTACCAAAGAACAGCAATAAAGACTGCAGGAAACACTGGGCTAGTTAATGAGGGCTCTCGTTTGCATGCAAATTATGTAAATTCTCATGTAAATTATGGCCTGAAAATTTGGCCCATTAGTGAGGTCTCTAAACTTCCTTCTTTAGTCAATAAGTATTTACTAAGAAGCCATCACATCCTCCAAGGCAGCTGAATACTGAAGAGTCTCTCTGCTTTTAAGGTGTTCACAAAATCGGGTCACAGAGTGAGCAGCCCTTAGTTCCAGTGTTAACTAGTGACTATTAATATAACATGATATGATGATATGATATGATATGATATGATATGATATGATATGATCGAACAAGGCAAAGATAATAGAGGCTAGTACAATTTCTTCCCCCTTCCCTTCCTCCCACACTGTCTATGGAGAGCCTGTGTCAGGCACTGAGGTGTTCAGTGAACAAGGCATATAGAAGCTCTGCCCTCATGCAGTTTGCAGTCTAATCAGGATAGCTTCATGGCCTTGCAGAATAGATAGAGTTTAAAATGCCTAAAGGGAGGAAGGTGGGCATTATAGCAGGGCAGCTATAGGAGTGCACGCAAGACAGGGGACCAGAGGGGAAGGAGAGAGGAAGTAACTGCATAAAGGGATGACTGGCAATATCGTAAGAGCTCTTTTTTGTTTTTCCTGGATGATAGATTTTTTTCAAATTGAATTTGTTGGGGTGACATTGGTTAATAAAATTATATAGGTACAATTCTATAAAACATCATCCATATATTGTATTTTGTGTTCACCACCCCAAGTCAACTCTCCTTCCAGCACCATTTATTCCCCTTTTGACCCTCTTCTATCCCCCTCATCCCCTTTTGCCTTTCGCTCTGGTAATCACCACACTGTTGTCTATGGCTATGAGGTTTTTGTTTGTGTTTTTGTTTTTGCTTTTGCTTAATCCCTTTACCTTTTATCACCCAACCCGGCAATCTCCAGTCCCTCTGATAGTGGTCAGTCTGCTCTCTGTACCTATAAGTCTGTTTCTATTTTGTTGTTAGTTTATTTTTTTTTCATTAGATTCCACATATAAGTGAAATCACATGGTATTTTTCTTTCTCTGACTGGCTATTTCACTTAGGGTAATACTCTCCAGGTCCATCCATGCTGTTGCAAGTATTACTCCATTGCGTAAATGTACCACAGCTTTTTAATCCACTTACCTACTGATGCTTTTTTACAGGGCAGGTGAGCCAAGGGAACAATTTAAGTTTGTCAATCCACTTATCTTCTTTTCATTATATCTTGCTGAAGAAAATTATTTCTTTCACACTGATTCATATTTTTGGCTTGGTTTTCACCTTTCTTACACCACCAGATTTATGTTAATTGCTTATAGTAAACCATTGTAGTTCAGGATGCAGCCAGCTATAGTGAAAGAACCCAGCCTGGGAACTAGTTGATCTGGACACATGCCAGCAAGTGTGGGAATATGGAAATACAGGGACAGGGAGTCACCACTTAAGCCCAAACCCAGGAACTATAACCTAAACCTGGCAGTGCAACACAGGCACCTCCTGGCTCACAGATAACAACTGGCAACAATTAGTCCAGTCATTACATTAATTAACCTACTCCATGTGCCAAGTGCACTCCTAGGTGGATAAGGAAGAAATCGCTGCAGCATGGCCTTAATCTTCATCCTTGCACACCATAGTATCTGCAAAGAAATGATTGGAATAATATTCATAATAATGTCCTAGACTAGAATCTGGAGTTCCTGTGAGGGTATATGGAAAGGGAAGGCTGATCATTTGATTAAAGACTCAGAGAAGACTTGAAGCAGGAAGAGGACGAGGTGGCCTAGGCCAGGCTGGTATCCAAACTGGACTGGAATCTGCAGTCATTCTTCGGGCTCACCATGTACTTAAGCAGCACTGAAGCTAGGCCACCTACTGGGTATGGCTACCATGTATTCTATGCCAGGTGCCTTCCATGTATGACCCAAATGTCAGCTGGAGTCACCTAGTCCCTTCAGGTCTAGATAAAATCACTTAATCTTGTGGAAGTTCAAAGCCATTTTAAAAATATTTCTACCAGTTTTTGAGGGACTTTACTTCCAATGTGCTCTCTTCGTTACACACCGCAGCAACCCAGAAACAAATCTCATTTCCTTCCTTTATTTTGAAGACAAAAGCAAAACAAAATAAACAAACTCCTTAGACACTGAAAACATTTGTAAATATAATAATTATGATTCTAATATCCCAACTAAAAAGCCAACACAAACAATTTTAAGTTAAACATTAATCATCTCCCTTTTAAAAGGGAGCTTAACATTGTTCTTCAGTGTTCCCGACTCAGGAATTTCCACTGGGCATTTGCCCATGTGCCTATGGCAGTCTCCCAGGCCAACTGCCTTGTCTCTGTCATCTTTACTCTCTCTCCCTCTCTCTCTTTCTCTCTCTCTCTCTGAAATTCAGCGTTGAAAGACTGGACCATTTATTGCAGCAGATTATTTTTTTAAGGGTTTTAGAATCAGAGTGAGGGTGGCTGATGGATAATCTCTAAAATGTTGACTTCCAATTACATTTTAGTCTTTGGCATGTGTACCAGGGTTAGGAGAGGAGTTTTGATAAAGAGGCAGTTACTGGACAGTAATCCAAGACATATCCATGCTTTTATTACTTCTTTCCTCCAAATCAAAATCTTATTGTCCTGGATCCCACTCCTTGCTCTCGTTTGTCTTGTAATGGTTGAGTTGGCCAACAGGCTCAGGCACTGAATCACGGACTATAAATCTGGGAAGAGGAGAGGGGGAGCCAAGACCAACCAACCCTCATCAAGCATCTGTTACTTGCCAGGCAGTTTAGTAAGTTACCCCAAAGGGATCTCACAGTCCCTTATCTTTGAGAACACTGAGATTCTCCAAAGTGAGAGGATTGATCAACATTTTGTTGCACAGTTTGTTGATGTCAAAGATAACACCAGAAACATTTTAAACTTGAGCCAGTCCAGTGTTCTGATGGGCTTCATCCTCCAGAAAATCCCTAAGAAGGACCCTCAGGATATGACTTTCAGACAATATAGCAGGGTAGGTCGGGCAATTTAGGGAAGGGAGGGCAATAGTTGGGTGTGGTGGTGGTGGTGAGCTGAAGGGCAGAATAGATCTAGCCCAGTCTGGTAAGAAAATTCCAGAAGCTTACTGTGTTCTTGTTTCACTGGCCTGTGCAGGAACATGGGGTGTTTAGCTTTTACATTTCTCTTTTGTCTAGAATTAGTGTTGCTACGTTTAGTTTTTGGCTCAAGGAAACACAACTCATCTTCCCAGAGTAAGCAGTTGATGAAATTATGTCTCTTCAAAATTCTTGTGTAATAGTTTTGGATGGGCTACTCAGGTCTTCAGCCTTCTCCAAGGTAAATGGGATTTCTACAACAAAATATCCATGAGGCCAGTGTCCTCACTTAAATTTGGAGCATGAGTGAGGCTTTGCAGGACTTCAAGAAGCCAGCTTCTCCTTCAAGAGTTTCAGCTTTAAGAGAGCATGTAGTCTACCAGGCAGAGTTGCCTCAATGAGATAATTATTGTTTTTGGCCAGGAAGCAACAGCCAGAGGGGAAGCATTTGACTCAGCACTTAACCCAATCAAGAGACCCAACATACCCTTGGTTAAAGAAATCAGTTCAACGAAAGGCATATGGCCCATGCTAGACTAATCCTGAAGATTTCTCTTTCAGTATAGGTGATACTCTGCTATATGTAGTAGTTGGCTTAAGCTAGTTTGTGTTGATTCCTGTCACTTTCACTAAGAGTCCTGAAAAATACAAGACTGCCCTCATTTAAAATATAAAAAATGACCAAAGGTCAGCTGAATTTTATTTTCATTTGGCCTGAATCATAAATACTTCTGCAGTCTCCATTTATGGTAGGTCTAGCAGTAGTAAAGACAAAACTGTTGAAAGCTGGAGTTCTTTCCTTGGTAATTGACATAGCCTTGCCATTTGCAAAAACAAGTACAAAACTAGCTTTCAAAGCAAATGGAGAAACAAATTCAAAATTATATTTAAGTGTAATAACGTCCCATGTCACTTTTACTTGGCTCTGGTATTCTTGCTTATAATTATTGGTAAGATTTAGCATCAAATATATATTTATACATATACTCTTCAGGGCAAGGATTGTGCTTTGCTCATTTCTGTGATCCTCACAACACCCAGAAAAAAACATTCATCATTCACTGAATGCCCACTAAGCATTTTACTAAGTGCCTCTCATACATGGAGTCACAATTTTTTTAAAATCCTAAAGATCAACATTACTACCCACATTTCTCAAATAAGAAAACCAAGATCTTAAAGATCCTTAAAGTCACGCAACTAGTAAATATCAGGATCAGAATTTGAAATCAGGTCTTTTTCATTCTAAGCTTGTGCACATGAAATCATACTACACTACATAGCATGGAATATATACGCCATAAATTTTTGTTAAATTAAATTAAAATCAGAGCAGTTTTATGAGTATGCAGAAAATTAAAATCATAAAGCCAGTAGCTTCCAAAACAATATATTGTATTCTAATTATTTCAGGTATGTTAGTCTTATTCCCTTCGACCAAAGGGAAAATACTAGGATACTGAATCCCTGATTTACATAATCTGATATTTTTCCAAAAAGTGTTGCATACACAGTAGGTATTCAGTAAGATTTTATTTAGTTGAAGGGTTCTAAATGTAGGTAGAGTCTCCTAATGTTTAACAATATAGTCCCTTTGTAAAGGCTATCCAGAGGTCATATAATGGAGCTCCATTAATAATTACACTCAGAAAAAAATAATAAAATACAACTTCACACTATCAAGGAGGTGCTGATCTTTAGTAAGTCACACAATAGAGCTTCCAACACATCCTTGGGCATATAACAAACCTTCTCTGTCACATGCCTGCCAAGGCCTGTATTCTAACCTGGAGGCTATTGTTTCACTCACTGCATTTGCCATTAAATATTGCTGACTTCATCAGCTATAGAGAGCTTGGGCTCAGGTCTCAACAGGTAAAAAAGCTTTGAACTTGCCATCTGTAAAGCATTATAAACTCCACAATTTTTAGGCATTCCAACTTTATGACTGCAGGGGCTTAATTATTAATTCAAGTGGTAGAAGAGGGGATGCCTAATAAAGGCAGGAATGGGAAAAAGAAGGAGAGTTGCTGCCAAAGCTGTTGGAATGTTGGGAAGGTCCAACTCGCTGGGAAGAGTCGAGCTTACCATCTTGCCATCTACCAATACAGTCAGTTTTTAGCATCCCAGTGCCCCCTTAATACCACTCTATGCATCGATTGGATAGCTGGGTGGCAAGAGGTAGGAAGAGTGAAATAAAGAAGGGGGAAAGAAATTTAGAATGAATTGATGCCCATACTACCTCTGCAATCAAGGAAAAACATTGATCTTGGAGCAGGCTTTTACTAAAGTAAAAAGAGGAGGAGAAGGAAAATTAGGAGGAGGAAGAGACAGAGGAGGAAAAGGAAAAGGTAAGGGATGACGAGAAAGAAAGGGAGATGAAGATATAGTAAAACATACAGAATGAGTCTTTGAATCTGAATTCTGTGACAATAATCTCCTGATGAGATTGTCAATGCCAAAAATGTAACCCCAGAGGTAGAACTCGTGTGATTAAGCTTCAGAAGAGATGACAACAACCTGGAACCACTAAGTAGCCAATTTTGGGTGGTCCCTTCACCTCTTTGGGCCTTGGTCCCTTTCTATACCTTGAAAGGCCAAACAAGATCTCTGCACACTTTGTTTTTAAGGCTGTAAGATTGTATCTTGTGGAGAAGCACAAGCAAATTAAGTAAAAGCTGAACAGCTCTTGCAGAAGTAGGATGGAATGCTGACATTGCCCTGAGTTTGTCATCCTCATATAACCTTCCAACCATTGCATAGGGGCTCTTGAGCAGTTCCAAAGAGGAGTCTGAAAACTTTTACTTTAATGATTTATAATGTCCCTTCCAGCATTAATGTTCTATGACCAGTGATCCATTTCTAGGTTCTCACAACTCTGTGAGGAGGTGTTGTCTGTGTGGTGTTTGGAAAAACCTGTGCTCCCAGCCTTGATCAGATGTAGAAATCATCTTGGCAGAGAAGTTGGTGGGGAAATGAGTCAGGAGAACAGACTGGTCTCTGATACTGGAATAGTCAGTTTCAGTCCTGCTCTGCACACCCATCACTCGGATTATACACTGAGTATAGTTTGTGTCTCGCTGAGGATACCTAATGGCACCATTTACAGCCTGGACTATACCTTAGGAAGAGCGTATAAATTGCAATGAATTAACCCTAACAGACATGAGTGTTTGTCAAATGAGCTCACTCTTTGTGATCAATGATTAGAAGCATTGCTGTGTAAAGTGACTTGGTTGAGTGAGTACATGTGTATGTTTGTGTGTAGACAGCGCCTGCATTTTTTCCAATAAGTACTCTTGTCAATCACCTCTCTTCTACCTTATACTTCTCTTTGAACGTCTAACAAATTCCCCAAAATACATCCCTAAGAGCAACTTAAGTCTCATATCATCCATGAAGCTTTCTCTAGCCATCCTGATCTCTCTCCTGTTAACCTAGCAGTTATTAATCATTGTATGACTAACCTCTCCAGCAATGTAATCTTGCAGCGCTGTTTAATTTTCCATCAGAGTCAGCCTCATCTCCGCAGCAAAATTTTACCTTCAAGGAGTCAGGGGAAGATCTCATTTCTCTGTGTCTCCCAGTGCTGTGCACAGAGTAAATACTGCAGTAGGATGGATAGAGTAAGGCCTCCGAGTTTGACAGACCCAGCCCTGCCATTTTCTAGCTGCATGACTTTGATTTAGTTTAAATTATCCTTGTCGGCCTCGCCTTAAACATTAAGTATTAATAGCTACTTTATAGGAGTCACATGGAAGTGAAAGATAACACATATAAAGTCACTGGGACAGTGTCCAGCTCATAGCTCCTGTTACTATTGCACTTGAGTCAATGCATTTATAGTGATAGGTAAGCAATGCTGAGAGGACTCAGAGGAAAAAAGCTGAGCAGAATGTGTTTTGTGGCTGGTTTCCCTGAAGTGAATTTTTACTTTCTTCCTTGTAAAAAGTGGGCTTCCAACTTTTTCTACCTTTTTCACAAAAGGTAGAAAAGACAATGTGATTAGTTGGAAGAGCCTGAAAAAATAGATCTTAGGCAGAGTTCAAAAGGGATTCAGTCTGAAGGCCTGTCTATAAGAAATGAGGTGGCTGAGATATACCCTGAGGAGGAAAAACAGTCTTGAACTAGTGCATACCAGTTGGCAGATGTTCTTGAATCCCAGGAGTTCGCTGCAGATCTGGAATGTGATGGGGAACCATGATGGCTATGAGAACTAATGACATAGAAGGTTTCTCTAATATTAAGTCCGAAAGGGTCCTAAGAGTCATCTAATTCACCCTCTCTTTCTTACTTTCTGGGTTCTGTAGGGTACCTCTTTCCATCTTGAGTGTGCTGTAACATTTGAAGCTAAAGTCATACTCTCATGGACCCAAGATTGACAAAATTCATGATTCTTTCCCGCCAATCTCTTCAGCCACTGGGCCAGAAAACTACAAAAATTCTAAATGATTTGATACAAAAGAGCTTAGGCCTGAATCAGATGTTCAGTCATAACATCAGTAGTTGTGGTCATCACAACCATTGCTCTAGGATCAGGGCGCTAGAGGTCAGCTGTGTTGCTGAGTTCTAGACATTCAAGAGATCTGGCTCTTGAGGCAACAGCAGCCACCTGAGGTTGGTAATTGCAATAATTTGTACCATGATAGTAATCGGCAAATTAATTTAGAAGGGCAGTGCCACAAGTGAGGGCATAGAACTCAATATCTAGGAATCCCTAGAAATTAGGACATTTACTGTATGTATGTGGCTGAGGGAGATGAGCCATCAGACAATAAATTGCAAGTTGTTACAAATGAGGTGTGCCTATGAGTCCTTTGTCCACAGCAGTATCTGGGTGGAAAGGGGAAACCAGCCAACAAACATGTAAAGAGATGCTAAGCTTCATTCATGACTAAAGAAATGCAAATTAAAACAACTGTGAGATACCATTCTTTTTTTTACCTATCAGATTGGCAAAAATCCTAGGTTTAATACTTCTTGCTGGTGAGGAAGTGGGCCAAAAAGTCATTTTTATATACTTTCCATAAAGTATAAGTTGATATAACCTTCTGAAAGATAACTTCATGTTATCTGTCAACTCAACAGGCATATACCCATTCAGCTAGTAACTCTCCTGATAGGAATGACCCTATGGTATGGTTGTATTTACAAAAATCTATCAATACATATATTTGAGGATAGTCTTGGTTGTAGTTTATAAGAGAAGAATAATAGAATCAACTCAAATATCTAACAATAGGAAACTGGTTAAATATATTCTATTCCACCCAAAATATTGGACCTGAGTCAAAGAGATGGAGCTGAGAATCTGGGGAGACCAAGTGGCTGGAGTTCACAGCAGAGAGTGCAGAGAGAAGAGAGCTGTGCAGAGAGAGGACTCGAAGCCAGCAGCAGTGCCCCTCCAACACCCAGCAGTGCACTCATCAGCATACCTGGCTGAAGGAGCTACCCAATGCTGGGGATAGAGCCATGCAAAGGGATTAGAGGAAATAGTATTCAGCACTCACACAGGGCTAGGAATAGTGCCCATTCCCAACAACTAGAATGGAGAATCTCATAACTCACAGAACACTGAATAGAGTAGTCAAGAAGGAAATGACAGTAGTGGGGAATATTTTGCCCTAAATTAAGCACAGCTCTGTTACACCTAACAATCTTAAAGGGTCTAAATGCTCCCAGGTAATTCAACTATGTTCCAGAACAAAGCCTAAAAGTATTTATACAAATACAAAATACACAGCACCCATCAAGATAAAATTTACAATGACTGGTACTTAACGGAAGATTACCAGACATGCAAAGATGAAGGAAAATACAACCCATTATAAAGAGAAGAATCAATCAATTGCAACAGGCCCAGACCTGAAACAGATATGAGAATTATATGTAGTTATTATAATTGCCTTTCATACGTTGCAAATGTTAAGAACATTGAAAATATAAAAAAGAACCAACTCAAACTTCTAGAGACATAAACAGGATGTAGAGCAACTGGAACTCTCATACCCTGCTAGTAGAAAAGTAAAATGCAACACTACATTGGAAAGAGGTTGGACACTAAAACTTAAAAAAGGAAACATATACTTATCAAATATTCCAACTATTCTACTTCAAGGTACTTACCCAAGATAGACACCCATATAAAGGTTTGCACATAAATGTTCACAGCAACTTTATTTGTAATAGTGAAAACCTAGACACAACCCAAACAGCCATCCGTGGGTGCATGGATAAACAAATGTGACATGTCCATACAATCACATATCATCAGCAACAGAAAGGAATGAACTGCCAATATATATTGATGAATTTCAAAAGAACTATTCTAGCTGAAAGAATTCAAAGAAAAAGGAATACATAAAGTATGGTTCCATTTATATAAAACTCTAGACAGGAGTATGGTGACAGAAAGTAGATGGTGGTTATGTGTGCCTGGGGAAAAGAGGCAGAGGCAGGAGAGGAAGAAATTGTAAAAGGGTCATGGAGAAACTTGTGGACAATGATAGGTATATGTTCATTAGCCTGATTGCACTGATGGGTTCCTGGGTATAATACATATTTTAAAATTTAGCAAACTGTATACTTTAAATATGTAAAGTTTATTATATGTCAATTATACTTCAAAAAAGCTGTTAAAAATTAAAGAAAGATGTGGGGCAATATGTGCTGATATGGAAAAGTCCTTCAAAATATTATTCATTGAACAATTGCATAGCAATGTATATGATGGTTCCCGTGAATCACTAGACCCATATCTAAAAAATATAATGGTGTATGCATAAAATTTTTCTGGAAAGATAAAAAATAAATTGTTAGCAGCGGTTTTCTTACAGAGATGGTCTACGGATAAAAAGAAGTCTTTCTTTTTTAAAAAAAATCCTTTTTGAACTATTGTCTTATAATATGTATACATTTTATTTAAAGTGAGTATTAGCTGGGGTTTCATGAGCAATAGAATTGAGAAACATTTTTTTTTCTTTTCTGAAATGTTTATTTTCGCAAAAATAGAGGTATAGAGTCTTCAGAAAACAGTTTGGCAGTTTCTTAAAATGTTAAATATGTATGTACTTATAATAAAATCCACTAATTCCACTTTTATGAATCTATCTAGGAGACATAAAAAATGAAAGCATGTTTAGACAAAAATATGGATGTGAGTGTTCATAACAGCATTATTCATTATAATGAAAAATATCCATGAACTGGTGAGTGGATAAACAAATATGGCGTATCCAAGCCATGGAATACTATCCTGCAAAACAAAGGAACACTGCTACTACATGGCACAGCACCCAATAAACCTCAAAAATATCATGTTAACTTAAAGAAAGCTGAAGCAAAAGAATACCTATTGTGTGATTGCATTTACATGAAATTCTAGAAAAGCCACATTTATAGAGTCAGAATGCAAATCAGTGGTTGCTTAAGAGAGGAGGTAGGAAAAGGGAATAACTTACAAACAGGCCCCAAAGAAATTTTGGGATGATGATTGCCCAACTCTATAAATGCACTAAAATTATTGAATTATACACTTACAATAGCTGGATTTTATAATATATATAAATTATATCTTGATAAGCGAATTAAAAACAAAACCCAACATCTGTGAAACCAGCAATAAAGGCAGTCACTGCAGAAGATGCCTGCCTTTCCCATCCAGTCAGGTGGAACTCTGTTTAAATGCTAAAATGCAGTAGGATGTTGATGCTCTTGGGACCGAAGTCAGAGTTTCCAAAACTGCAGCATGTAGACAAGGCTTCTCCAGTCGTGAGATGAGTATGACAGACATTGTCTTCTTTGTGTGGATTTTCATTTCAAATGTTGTGCAGTGGGGTGTGGCACATGTCCATTACGAGCATGGAAGGCCTAGAGTGGTGGTATGTGGTTCTGGAGAAGGATGGCTATGGAGTCACAGAGATCTGGCTGTGATCCCAGCTGTGTCACTCTGTACCTAATGGGTTCTTGGGAGGCTCACGTGAGATGATGCATGTGATGTGCATGGTACATAGTATGGTCATAGAGTAAGAGCTTTAGTTTGCATGTACTCAAAGCAACAGGAATTGTGCTGACTCATCCACATGCCTTGGTGGGGTCCTTCTATTACCAGATCACTAGCATGTTGATGGGAGCAGACAGACAAAAATGTTTACTCTGCTTTAAAGCAGGCCTTTTTGGTCACAATCACCTCATTGTTTTATGTGCCTTAGGCCTGGGACTCTAAGACTTCTGGATTCTAAGACTTCGTGGATGAATAAAAGGTTACAGATAATTTGGAGGACTAAAAATATAGTCATCATTTTACTTTTTAATTAATCTTTTTAGTTTGGGGTAATTGTGGATTTGCATGAATTTTAAGAAATAATTCAGAGATCCCATGTACCCTCTATCCAGTTTCCTTCAATGGCAACATCTTAAAAACTATAGTACTTTTTACATTGAAGTCTGTGATACATTTTAAGCTAAATTTTTTAAGGTGTGAAGTTTAGATCAAGGTTCATTTTTCCCCCATATGGATGTCCAATTGCTCCAGTGCCGTGTGTGAAAAAAATGTCTATCCTTCTTCTAATAAGTTGATTTTACATCTCTGTCAAAACCCAGTTAAGGATTTTTGTATCATTCTGGCCTCTCTATCATGTTCGATAGATCCATGTACGTGTCTGTCCCTTCATCAGTACCACAGTTTCGATTATTGTAGCTATACTTTAAGCCTTAATATCAGGAAAAGTGATTCCTCCCACTATATTCCTTTTCAAGGTTATTTTAGCTGTACTGGGACCTATGCCTTTCCATAAAATTTTTAGAATAAGTTTATCTATATCTGCAACATTTTTGCTGTGAATTTTTTAGGAATTATAATTAAACTTATGGAACTACTTAGGGAGAACTGACATCTTTACTATCCTGAATCTTCCAATCCTTAAATACCCCATGTCTCTTCATTTATTTAGATATTCTTTGATTTCTTGAATCAATATTTTGGCATTTTTTACTGTACAGACTTTGTACATGTTTTGTTAAGTTTTTACCTAAAATATTTCCTTTTCTTTGCAGCAATTACAATTGGCGTGGTGTTTTTAATATCAGTTTCCTCAAGTTTGTTGTTAGTATATAAAAACATGATTGATTTTTGCTTGTTGATCTTGTACCCTATAACCTTGCTGAACTCACTTATTAGTTCTATAGTTCATTGGGATTTTTTTACATAGCCATTTGTCACTTTTTATGTCCTTTGTAAATAAAAACAGTTTTATTTCTTTTTTTTCCAATCTGAATGCTCTTTATTTATTTTTCTTGCCTTACTGCTCTGGCTAGAACTTCTAGTATTATCTTGAATAAGAGGGATGGAAGGCATCCTTGTTTTGTTCCTGATTTTAGGGAGAAAGCTTTCAGTCTTTCACCATTAGGTGTGACGTTAGCTCTGGGTTTTTTATAGATGCTTTTGATTAAGTTGAGGTACTTCTCTCTATTCCTAACTTGTTGAGTTTTTAATTTTTAATCATGAATGGATATTGGATTTTGCTAAATGCCTTTTCTGTGTCAATTAATATAATAATCATATGGTTCTTCTTCTTTAGCCAATTGATATGGTGAATTATATTGATTGATTTTTTTTAATGCTACACCATAAGATACCTGAGATATCTGGTTGCATACCTGAGGTAAATTCCGCTTAATCAATGTATATGATTTTTTTATGCATTGGTGAATTCAATTTGTTAATATTTTCTTAAGAAATTTTGCTTCTAAGTTCAGGAGAGATATTTGCATGAGGTTTACTTTTTTGTGTTGTCTTTGTCTGACTTTTATATCAAGGTAATACTGCTATCATACAGTGAGTTGATAAGTGTTCCTTCTTCCTACTTTCTAAAAGAGATTGTTAAAATTCATATTACTTGTTCTTTAATGTTTGGTAAAATTTTCCAGCGATGCCATCTGGTCCTGAGGATTTCTTTTTCAGTAGCTTTTTCAGGATGAAAAATACACTCTAATGGTTATAAGACTAATCAGATTATTTATTTCATCTTGGATAAGTCTCAATAGTTAGTAGATATTAAAGAATTGGACCATTTCTTCTAAGTTGTTAAACTTAAAAGAACTAAGTTATTTATAGTATCCTTTCTCATCCTTTCAGTGGCTGCAAGATATATAATGATACTCTGTTTCATTTCTGAGATAGTGATTTGTGTTGTCTTTTTTTAGAAATTTATTCATTTGTTAATTTTACTGATACTTTTGAAGAACCAAGTTTTGATTTCATTGATTTTTTTCTGTTTTCCTGTTTTCAATGTTGTTGATTTTTTTTTAAGAAAGTAATTTCTTTCTTTCTGCTTCCTTTGTATTTATTTTGTAGTCCCATATTCTTGCTCTCTCATTCTGGGATTCTACTTATATGAAAGTTAGATATTTTGTTGTCCTATAAGAACCCAAAACTTTGTTACATCTTTTCAGGCTATTTTATTTCTGTTGTGCAAATTAAATAAAATTCTGTTCTCAAATTAATGGATTCTTTCTTCCTCACACTATCATTGAGCCCCTTCAGTGAACTTTTTATTTTGGTTTTCATATTTTTTTACTTCTGTACTTTCCATTTGATTTTTAATAATTTTTATATTTTTGTTGAGGCTTTCTATTTTTCTTTTTTTCAAGAGAATTTTTAATTACTTGTTGAAACACTTTTATGATTGCTTCTTTAAAATTTTTGTCAGTTATAGTATCAGATTTGCCTCAGCATTGACAATAGTTGATTGTCTTTTTTCATTTACGTTGTGATTTTCCTGTTTCCTGGTATAACAACTGGTTTTTAGTTGTATTCTGGGCATTTTAAGTATTATATTAGGGAATTCTTGGTCGTATTTAAACATTCCATTTTGGTTGATGGTCACCCTGTTTGGGTTTAGCATGTAGGTTGTAGACAACTTTTGTGGGCTTTAGTTTAGATGACAGTTTCATTTTCTGAGCTCCTACAGTGCAGGATTGGACAACTTTGTTCTGCCTTTCCTTCAACTTCCACTGGATCCCTGCTGACGCCACCCGTAGGACTGGAAAGTGCTTTCTGAAGCTGCCTGATGACATTAAAGAGTCTCTATCCTGCACCCAGGGGATAGAGAGCATTTCCCTGTCATGTTTTTAACCACATAGTACTGGTGTGGTGGTGCCAGCAAAGGAGGGAAGAACTTACCAGGGTCTTCTCCCACCACTGAGTGATGGGCCAGGAGCCACCAGTTCTGGATGACTCTCTGCTACTCAGTGAAGGCCAAGATGGCCCAGGCCTGCTGGAGCTCACAGAGCTGTGCCCAGTGCAGGTGATGGGAGGGCTTCCCTCTGCAGTTCTGCTACCACTAGATATGGATCAATTTCCCAAGTCCATGTCGTGCTAGGCCTTCATTTTCCCAGGCCCTTAGCCAGAGAAAGCAGGCTTTGCTTATTTTATTTTGTTGGAGTTTTTTGTTTTGTTTGGTTTGGTTTGGTTTGGTCTATTGTTAATTTTGAACCTGTTGACTGTTTCAGGTTTAGATCTTTCAGGTGCCTAGTCCAACACACACAAAAAAGAAAAGAAAAATTCAGAGAACTCACATCTTCAAATCCTAACATCCTTAGCCAGTCCACTTTCTTTCCACTTTTCAGAATCCTTTCATGGTTGTATGTTGAACCATTTCCAGGGTGTTTAGTTTTATTTAGAGGATAGGAGCAGATAAAATTGAGTCCAACACTTTATTTTTTTTAAATGAGCGTAATTTTTTCAAGGGTCAAAAAAAGATTCTCCTAACTAACACTACTAGCATTTCACAAAAGAAAGTACATTTAACACCCAAAAGTTAAAAGGGCATAATCTCAGAGTTAAAAGTGAAGCTTTTAAATTGAATAAGTTTAATTTCACGAGAAGCTCACCATATGGTTTTTATTTTTCTCATTTCTTCAAGGACCTGTGAAAGCTACACTACCCACTTACACCATAAGAAGCATGATGTATGGGAATGATGTCACATTTGTCCAGTGTGAGTAGGAAGCAGCAATGCAGAGGGTAAGAATTAGCAAAGCTTTGGAACCCAAAGTCGTGGATTCAAATCCTAATCCCTTAACTACCAGGCGAGTGATGTCAGCACAAGTCTTCAGTGGAGAAGTGAAAAGGGCTGGGCCTTGATGTCCATAGACATGAAAATCCCAGCTCTGATTCTTAGTAGCTGAGTAGACGTAAACAGGTTAGGAAACTTAGTGACTCTTGTCACACCAGCAACAAGGGAATGGTGTGGATGTAAAGGAGGAGGAGTTGGGAGAATGCGGAATCCAACACTTGGCGCAGTATGGTACACAGACATAGTGAACACTCAGCCATTGGCAGCTCTCTCTCCAGGAGTGCATACACGCAGATGGGTGCCAATCCTTACTTTTGGGGGTACTCTGAGTATTTAATGAGGTGATGTATAAAAAGCAGTTTGCAGTGTCTGACATATAATTAGCACTTAAATAACTAAGTTTTCTTCCCATTCTTTACCTCAGTTTCCAAATCTAAACTACATACAGAAAGGCCTACTTCACAGAGCTGAGGCACAGATTGGATGTAACAATATGCACTAAGTGCTTTGTAACCTGGAGCATGAAGTCCAAATGCCAGTTACTACTGCAGTGATGGGCACGCCCATATACATGCATTTGCACAGTTACCTTATGAACTATTATAATGATAAACATTCAACTCATGGAGCAAATTAGCTCTAGCCTAGGGCTAAGGCTGAAGGCAAAGAAAAATAGGTATAGAAACCACAAAACAAAATTAGCAAATATTTAAATGCAACCCACAGTATTTGGTGTGCATCTTCCCTCCCCTGGATCTTTATGTCTCCTCATGAGAAATGTTCATGGGAAGCCATGGATCTCTGCAGACTGATAATCAAAAAGGAAAAAAGCATGCACACAATGAAAACTCAGCAGCACTCTGCTTTCATCCTCTGAGTCTTTTCTGAAGCAGACACTTCTCACTCAGTGATGTTGAGGTTTGGCCCAGGCTTTCTGGGCACTACACTAACTCTTGAGGATATGTCAGGATAGCTGTCCTGATTAAACAGACCTGAAATGTGACTTTCCTAAGGCTTGATCATGCCAGGTCTTGTCCTCCTCAAAGTAGCCTTTTGGAAGGCATCAGAAGAGTGGAAGAAAAGGAATAAAAAAGAACAAGGAGCAAAGAGGACAGGAAGAGCAGCAGAAGCAAAGAGCCAGAGGATCAAAGCTGGATCTTAAGAATCCTGGCCATGTTGAGATAGCTTGTTGGGAAGAGGCTGGAAGAAAGGAGACCCTTTAAGTGTTACTGTAGCCATTCAGGGAGACACTTCTTCTGGTTTCAGGCTACAGAATGGGGTTGTCATTTTCTACTGACCTTGGCCTCCAGCATTACCTGGTCAGATATATGTCCACAATGACTTCTAAACTATTGCTTGTTGATTCTCATAAGTAGCTGACTCATTTTGATTGAGCACCTACCATGCGCCTGGTTTTTATGATAGCCTCAGCTGAAGAAAGGTAGAAATGTGACGCGGCCACCGACTGGCAGTGACGACGGAATGCTGTGGATTGCTCGTCGACACATGAGAAAAACATACACAGAATCAACCAAGTTCTGTGGGGAAGTAGAAATGGAATGGCCACTCTCTCTAGTGGGGAGTGCGCCGGGCCACCCTCCCCAGGGGACAGCCTCTAGGGGAGATCACTTTGTTCCCTCATCCGAACAGGCTTTTATTGGGTTTGTTTGCAGAAGAATTCAGGTAAAGTTCATTACTCATTGCCAGGAAGAAAGGACCGAACAGTAGACAACAAGGAAGTCTGAGGGCCTATTTTGAGTCAGGGTCAAAGAGCTGTAAAACTTTGAGGAACAAACATACTTCCTCCTTGGACCCTTCTCATTCAACCGAGAGTATTCTAAACAAAGCAGGTTTCACAGAATTTTACATATTCTTTCTTAGGCCTGATCACCCGGGGAACCCACCCTTTCCAGCACAGGGCGACACCACCCTGTCATTGTTTCAGGCTTAGGTGGAGCAAGGGAACTAAGGCAACCAAGAGATAAGGAGATTTTCTCGTAGACCATGAGCACTCAGGCTTTGTCAAAGCCGAGGGGTGAGGGTCCATCACCCCCTTTGCCATAGCCCCCAAAGTCCTTGCTTGGGGCCTCCCACGTGATCGTGCCTGTCTTAGGTCGTTCCCCCCTTGGGGAATCTTACCCGTCATTGGCTAACCAACCAAGCGTTGGGGACCAGGCAGGGTGAAGTAAAAGGAGCAGGAGTGGTGCTCCTGCCAGAGAGATAAGCTTGTCTCCTTGCTGGTTTATGGTACAAGGTCGTTCCCTCATCCTTAGCCTTGGCGGGGGTTACAGCTTCTAATACCATGCAGGGCAGTTCCCAACAGAAATGCAAGTCCTTCACACACCTACCATATCCCAAGGGAAGTGGCTTAGCTGTAAAAAGGCAACCAAATTCATCAGTAGTCTTTGCTTAATGCAAAGGGCCTTCCAATTAGGATGAGAAACTTTCTACTGGTGCCTGGAGGGTGACTTCCGGTAGGACACGAGAGACAGAGAAGGCTGTTCTAGGAGAGGCTGGCACAGCCCGAGGCCATGAGACAGATGTGCTCTAAGGAGGGTCGACAGACCTGTTTGCACACAGTGGAGACTTTGTGTTCAAAGAAAGAACAATCGTGCAAACGGAATGGATCTTAAAAGTCAAACTAAGGTTTAGGGTTGTTTGCCCTTGGGAGAAAGAACAAGGAAGGGTTTGGGACAGGAAGGCAGGTATTAAGTTCAGAATTCAATTTTAGGAAGATTCTTCTACAGTGTCAAGTACGAGGATGGAGGCTGCAGAAAGGGTGACTGCATATGCCATTATTGCAGATCTTTGAAAACAACTTGAACTCTGCAGAGTGAGCCAGAGAACTGGAGAAAATATCACTCATCCACATTTTGGGTCAGAGGTTAAGTAAAATGACACTCTGTTCATCTGCTTCTTGTTCTAAAATGGTTCTTGATTGAAACAAATCCAAAACACATATTTTATTGGTGGAGCTCAGAGGCACTGGGGGCCAGAAACTTCACACTATTGGATCCTTGGGCTCTCTAGTATCAGAAGCTAACAAAAAGAAAGAAAATTCCTCCTCCAATTCAGTTACTAAAAAGTTTTTAAAAAACAAAACAAAAAGGTAATGTTGCAAGTCTCCCAGACCTCATAAATCATGAGGAGAGATGAACAAATCTGGGCTTGAACTCTGAAGCATAAATAGAAACTGTCAGGCAAGTGTGGACAAGACAATCTTTGAGCAACAAGAAAGGAAAACAGAGGTAAAATTAAAAGGTCCAACAGGCTGACAGGCCCCAGGGGGCTATATATGCTGGTGAGGGCAACCTGACCCTTCTTCCTAAGAGGAGAGGCTCCCACCCAGCTCAGTGGGAGACTGGCTGAGCAAAGGTCAAGGGCAGCTTTGTCAACACTTTCAGGTTCTAACAGAGGAATGAGTACTATGGTTGCTGGGATGCGTCCCATGTGGAGGGCAGCATTGATAATGCCCAGACAGAACAGGGACTCCCAGCTTAAGGCCAAGACAGGTTTCTATCTACATACCCCTAGCAACTTGCAGGCACCAGCCCTGTAATTCCTAAAGCCACAATGGCTACTTCCCTGTTGGGCATGTGTCACTTCTCTCTGGCTCCTGGAAAAATTATTAGTTTGTCACACCAGGTTCTACTGGTGAGCTGGCCAGCCTACACCCTCAGCCTCAGAGCTGGGAACTATGTTCTGGGCACTGTTCTAAGTGGTGTATATTATGGGGTTTTAGCCCTACAAATCTCCTATGAGGTGGGTACTACATTCTATCCACTTTGTTGATCAAGAAACCAAGGCACAGAGAGGCTTATAAGCTTGCCCACAGACCCAGAACTGGAAAATAAGGAGGTTTGGATTCCAATCCATTCATTGGGCTTTTTGTGTGTGTGCTTCTAGATGGCACCCCAGGAAGCCCTCCCTGAACCCTGCTTCCCCCACCCTCACCTCCCTGCCTCCGTGCTGCACGGTAATTGTCCCACTGAGCTGTGATTACTTAACTGTCTCCCACTAGACTATACACTCCATTAGGCACAGACCATGTCTCTCTTGCTCACTCCTGTGTTCCTCGTCCTTAGAACAATGTTGTGGTGCCCATAAAAATATACCATGTACCTCTCAGCTCTCCTGTTTCAGGAGTGTAATTGACAAGTGTTTCCCCCTAACACCCCCCCACCGTTATATCCACCATTGAGTAACTATGCTCCCCATAGGCTGCCCCCAACCAATGCCTGTATGCAGTAGAAATGTTAAGGAATCCCATTTCTGAGAGATGCAGGACTTCCTATTGACATTGACAAAATTTTTTAGAAATGTACTGCAGTCTAAGACCTTCCCCTTTCCTCTTTTAATATCTAATTCCAGATTGGTGTCTGCTTCTACATATACATAGGTTAATGCAAATGGTAGAGGGAGTAGGGTACTATCCTTCAGGAAACAGTCTATGCATTAATTCAGAAACTTAATATGATGTGCAACTCTAGTTGGAAGAAACATGGATCTGGAAACCAGGAGGTGTAAGAGTGACCAACTTATTATTACTCTCAATTATCCACCTGTGGATTTTATACTTCCCATACCCACAACCCTGTGCTCTATAGAGGTGAAAGCCCCGGTCCCCAAAGGGGACACAGTCTTGTCAGCAGACACACAAAAGTCTCATTGAAATACAAGTTCCAACCGCCACCAGAGTGTTTTCTAGCTCCTTATGTCCACGGACCAGCAAGACAATCGTTCCCATATTGACAGTGTTCATTGATCCAGACCAGCTGGAAAAAAATTACATATTAGGGAAAAGGAGGAATACTTGTGCAACCATGTCATGTACTTATATTCCAGGGGATAAGAATGTTGAGAAATTGTGGGGAAAGAATATTGGGGTTGGAGGAGCAATCTATGATTCTTCTCCACTGCAATGTTAGCGCCTTTGGCTAGATGGGATGACTCTGCAGCACGGTCAGTTATTATTTAAGGTCACAGTAATCTATTTTTGAAGGATAGAGAGTGTGTCTTAGATTAAAGACACACACACTGCCATGCACATGACCAGTAAATACTGGATGAGCGAATGAATGAACATTTTAAGAAGAATTGTATATTTTTCTCTTTTTAAAGGCTACCTGACATATTTAGAAACCAGCTGAGCTTTGAAACAAACTACAGTGTTTATCAACATCAAACTATTAGATATTTGTTGCTTTGTGATGGCCTTAAGCTTGAGTTAATTAATGCTAAGAGCTGTAATTCCTCACCTTGCATTAGAGGAAGAGTGGAGACTTGGGTTGGTCAGAGGAGGCCAGTTCCTGCACTTGCCTTTCTCAAGAGTAGTTAGTGAACCCTTTACCTCATGATATCAACAAGGGGAAGTCTCTTTAAGTCACTCTTTATGCCAATGGCAGAGCCTCATCAATTCAAATTAATTTCTCATACACTTATAAATACAATAAAGTCTGTTTGTTAAAAGCCTGGGCTTTGTACCCAAAAGCCTGATTTGAGAGGCTCTCAAATACAGAACAAACCTCTTTGGTGCTCCTCTTTTTGGCAAGAGCTGTTCTCTGGGCCCAGGAGCCCTGCTACTCCTGGATGCGTATAACTAAGAGAGTCAGGCCCTGGCTGGTGTGGCTCAGTGGGGTGAGCCTATGAACCGAATCATCTGTTTGATTCCCAGTCAGGGCACATCCCTGAGTTGTCTGGGTTGTGGGCCAGGTCCCCGGTTGTGGGTGTACAAGAGGCAACCAATCAACGTTTCTCTCCCTGTCTTTCTCCCTCCCTTCCTTTCAGTCTAAAAAAGTAAATAAAATCTTTAAAAAAAGAAAGGACAGTCAGACTTTGGAAGTGAACAGAGAAGAGGGATAGTCCAGTAAATGGAACTTAATTAACAAAGACTTAAGGTTTGAAGGAAAATATCATATTCAGAAAACTGCACAAATCATGTAGTTTAAACACTAAACAAATGAAGGAGTTTAGCAAAAAAAAATGAACAGGTAAAAGCCCAACTATAAAGAGCCTTGGTTGCTAAGCTAAGAAGTTTATATTTTTCGCTGGGAGGCCATAAATATTTCTGAATAGTGAACTAGGGTCAGATAAGCACTCTAGAAAGCTCTGTCTGGAGCAGAATGGGTGATGGAGCAGAAGCAAGCAGAACAGCCTGGTTTTTGCAAAAATCAAGGGGAAAGAGAATACCTAACCTCAGACATATCAATGGAAATGGAAAGTAGGACATAGTTCAGAAGATATTTATCAATGCAATTCAGCAGCCTGTGCTCTGGAGGTGATGGTGTCACTGACTAAGGTATGGAACAAAAGAGACAGACTATGTTAAAACAGGTAGTTAAATCTCCACATGATTTCCAGCCAAGATAAAGGTATAGGTAGATACACTCTGCCTCCTTGCACAACCAAAACAAGGACAACAACAAATTTAAAACAAAAACAACCAGAACTGCCAGAAAATCAAACTGTATGCAAGTCCAATGACTAAGGAGTTAAAGAAGAAATATTCATCCAGACCTAAAGGAGGGGCAGAGAGGACTCACAGCAAGGTGGCAGCTGGAGGACCCAATGAGTTGTGGCTGGCGAACTGGGCAGACCCACATTTGTGTATGGATAAACCAAAAGGAACAACTGGGGATCAAGACAGACTATGCAACCCAGGGTTCCAGCAAGGGGAAATAAAGCCTCAAGATCTCTGACTAAAAAAATCTATGGGAGTTGTGGCAACAGGAGAAATTCCCAACCTCACAGGAGAGTTCACTGGAGAGACCCATAGGGACCTAGAACATACATAAAACCACCCACCTGGGAATCAGCCCAATTTGCTTGTGGGAAGCAGAGGAAGTGACTGAAAGCAGGCCTAGCCAAGCTAGTGACATTGTTTCCTCTCGGACCCCTCCCCCACATACACAGCGAAGTGGGTTGCCCTGCCCTGGTCAATACCTAAGGCTCTGCCCCTATTACATGTGCAAAGATTTAAAAAATGGCCCAAATGAAAGAACAGATGAAGCTCCAGGAAAAAATCAACTAAGCAATGAAGAGATAGTCAATCTATCAGATACACAGTTCAAAACACTGGTGATCAGGATGCTCACAGAACTGGTTGAGTATAGTCACAAAATAGAGGAAGAAGTGAAGGTTACGCAAAGTGAAATAAAAGAAAATGTACAAGGAACCAGCAGGGATAGAAAGGAAACCAGTACTCAAATCAACAGTTTGGAGCAGAAGAAAGAAACATTCAACCAGAACAGAATGAAGAAACAAGAATTTTTAAAAATGAGGAGAGGCTTGGGAACCTCCAGGACAACTTTAAACATTCCAACATCCGAATCACAGGGTTGCCAGAAGGAGAAGAGGAAGAGCAAGAAATTGAAAACTTCTTTGAAAACATAATGAAGGAGAACTTCCTCAATCTGGCAAAGGAGATAGACTTCCAGAAAGTCCAGGAAGCTCAGAGAGTCCCCAAAAAGTTGGACCCAAGGAAGCACACACCAAGGCACATCATAATTACATTACCCAAGATGAAAGATAAGAAGAGAATCTTAAAAGCAGCAAGAGAAAAGGAAAGAGTTACCCACAAAGTACTTCCCATAAGGCTATCAGCTGATTTCTCAAAAGAAACGTTGCAGGCAAAAAGGGGCTGGAAGGAAGTATTCGAAGTTATGAAAGGCAAGGACCTATATCCAAGATTGTCTACCCAGCAAAGTTATCATTTAGAATGGAAGGGCAGGTAAAATGCTTTCCAGATAAGGTCAAGTTAAAGGAGTTCATCATCACCAAGCCCTTATTTTATGAAATGTTAAAGGGATTTATCTAAGAAAAAGATAAAAAATGTGAACAGTAAAATGATAACAAACTCACAACTATCAACAACCATACCTAAAAAAAAACCCCTAAAACCTAAAACAAATTAAGCAAACAACTAGAACATGAAGAGATTCACAGAAATAGAGATCACATGGAGGGTTATCAGCAGGGGGGGAGTGGGGAGATGAGCAAAAAGGTACAGGGAATAAGAAGCATAAATGGTAGGTAAAAAATAGACAGGAGGAGGTTAAGAATAGTATAGGAAGTGGAGAAGCCAAAGAGCTTATATGTATGACCCATGGACATGAACTAAGGGGAGGTAGGGTGCAAGGTGGTAGTGGGGGGAAATAAAGAGGGAGAAAATGGGACAACTTTAATAACATAATCAATAAAATATATTTTAATTTTTTAAAAAAGCTCATAGGTGATAAAAGGACAAAAAAACTCAACATGGTAGGCACATAACAGGGTATTGCCACCCTTACTTGGATGCTTATCTTGTTTTTGGAACTTTTCACTAAAGGGTCAAGTGATTTCTACTCCTAATGGCTTTTTATTCTCCCTGCTATTTCCTTTTCTTTACATTGAGCAGAAATGGTTGAGAACTCTACCTCTTTCTTTCACCCATTAAATTAGATGATTGCCAATCATCTAATTTAAAAAAATTATTGTTTTTTACATGCTTCAAATAATTTACCATATGTACATTTATATGCATTTTCCTACTCTTTTCAAGTTAATTTTGTATTATACAATTGTTCTTGTTCATGTGATAGTCTTCGTATACTTACCTTCTTCCCCTTCTAGACTGTAAGGCCTCAATGGCAGGTGTTCTTTCTTACTCTGCCCTATATATGATTATTAGTGTATACCATACTGTATGCTCTTCTGTGCCTAGTGCACTGCTGGCACATGAAAACTAAACAAATATCCAATTAATTGATAACTTGGAGTTGCCAAAATTTTCTGGCAGAGGTATGTTATTCTTGCCCCCCCCCCTTAACCTTTGGAAAGATTCATCTCAACATTAGTACTCTAAAAATATGCATTTACATTGGTCATATAATCAATAGACAACAAACAGGTTGACCCTGTTTAGGTGGGAAATGGCATGTGACTAAAGGAATCTATCTAAGAGAAGAAAAAAGAAAAAAGAAGGTAAATAATGAATTTGGAGGAGAAGGGATGAATTCTCCAAAGGAGTGGGAACTGGAATAAAACCATGGAATATGATGGAATATTCCAGCTGGAAGGAGCTAAGCAGACCATCTCATTCAACACCTAATTTCAAATAACTGCATTTGCAATGCATACATCATACTTCTTTTCTTGTCATACATTATAGCAATTATAGTTTACAGGAAAGAACGTTGTAGAGTCTCAGAGGCAGAAATGGTGTGATATTTATTTATTTTTATCTATCCCTAGTATTTGTACAGTAACTGCTGGCTTCTCCATAAGTGTTGAATGAGTAAAATAAATTAATGAATGAATGAGCCACTTGAAATTTGCTCTCTCCTCATGAACACTTGGGATCAGAACTTCTTCTTGATTCCCTCCTTCACACTAAGCAGAATGTCATCACTAACATAGAACCTGAATAAGCTGATTGGTTTGCATTGACTAATTCCAACCAGACATCAGTAGAGGTGGTGGAAATTAATCTAGTTTAACCTAGTCATGTGGAGAAACCTGCCAGGCAGCTGGCTCTGGATCTACAACCTGGAGCAGGGCAGTCCTTTCAAGTACCTATGGTTATATCCATGAAGACCATAAAAGGTCTCCGAGGAACCCTTTAGTCACTCTTCTAGATCAGGTATAAAATATGTTTTTCTAACACTAGCCGCATCAGTTTAAATATGGGATCCTTATTTTGTTAAAATTCAACAAGAAAGGCTTAAATTGAGACTCTAAATGTAGCACAGCTCTCGATTTTGCATGAAATAAAGCACTGAGCAATATATTGATGCTTAAAATATATATTATTATAATTAACAGAAATATTCATTATTCGCACCTCAACTGGGCAAGTAAATTTTGCCAGCAACCAGATGTAAGCAGTTAATAAACATCGCTTAAAGCACATACTCTGCAAAATGCTATGTGAGGGACTAGGGAGAATGACACTCAACTGAATCAGGTTGTATTTTAAAGTCTAGCTGCTTTTTAAGATGTTACATTTCCAGCAGCAACATGTTTATTCCCTAAGTAACCACACGTCTGTGTGACAAGATAAAGAGCTGGCTCTGTTATTACTCATCATGCAATCATCCCACTTGGCCATTGCCTACTCATTTCTCATAATATTCTAGATAACCTCTGGGGTTTAGATTTGCACATTACGTGAGCTGGTTCTAACTCATGGTAAATGATCCAGCTTGCTAAAGTCTATGGTTGGGATTGCCTGATAGTAATAATGATGGTTATCATGCACTAAACACTCTGTGCCAAGCACCATGTAAGAACTTTGAAAATGTGATATAATTTCATTCTCACTTAGATTTGAGTTTGGATTCTGCTGCTTTATAGCTATTCTACCCTGGGCAATTTATTAAATTTCTTGAGCCTCAATTTTCTCAACTGTAAAATGAGAATAAAAATACTACTACCTAGGGTTGTTGAGAAGCTTAAATGAAATAATGTTGTCAGCACAGGTTCTAAATATGGGGTAAATGTCTTTATGCATGAACTATTACATAGAATAGAATATAGGGGGTTTAGGTTGTATTCCCTTGGAAACAGAGCACAAGGCAGAGATTCGCAAGCAGGAGCTTCAACAGGAGCCTTGTGGAAGGGAGAGCTGCAGAAACAGGCAGAGGGAGAAGCCGGACGACAACTCATTTGCAAAGGAGACCTCAGCTCTACCTTCACAGTTGATGGGAATTGAGCCAGGTGGGATGCCTCCACATCAACTGGCCGTTGGATGCAGGCTGTCCACAGGGAGGGTGCAAAACGTTGGATAAAGTCTCTCCATTCCACCAAGAGTAATTCCTCAGTCAGCTGTGAGCAGTCAGTAGGCAATGCTCCTGACAGCTGCAGAAGTGAGTGCTGCCCAGAAGGAAGAATCTGCGTGGCACACCTCAGCATCCACTCATGCTGAGTTTGACAGAAACCTAGAGTGGAAGGAACATTAAATTTTATGCTTTAAAAATCCTGATAAAAGTTTCTTAATCATTTTTGTAAAGTCCTACAATGAAGGTTGGACTCTTTTCAATCTGTTGAATCCATTGATTTTATTTACTGTTTCATGTGTTTTTATAAATAATGTTTTCTACATAAAGTGCCTTCAGGCTAGTGGGAATGAACTCCCAATTTGATTGGATTGTTCTATTTGTCCTATTTTCTCCTGTTCTATGGCTTGGTGTCCTAGAAATCCCTCCTTGGGAAACATTCATCCCTTTCTTTACAAACGGACAATCTGTTCTGCTATGTGTCCTCTCTGATTTCAGAAGTGGATGTTCAAGAATTTCAGGAGAGTGGGTTTCCAGCAGGAACTGTGCCCTCACCCCAGTTTGAGGAGCCACCTCACAACCCTCTGTGGATCACAGTCTCCAGTGGAGTCATGAAGTTTAGGGGATTTCCCATTGGGCTCATCAGGGTGGCTAATGAATTGCCAACTTATTAGAACAAGTTTTACAAGTGCTTCTTCTGCTAAATAGGATTTGGAGTGTGCACTGAGAAATCGGGATGAGGGGTCTTTGGCTATTCTGAAAACAGTGACTTCTTTCCGCTGGCTTGAAAACTTGAATATAGTGTATCAAACATCTCAGAGGAAATACAATTAGGGTGTTGATAGAAAGTGAGAAGACAAGGGTCACATGTGTTGAGGACTTACAAAGACCTTTTTAAAAAGAGTAGTAATTGAAATGTGTCTTTAAACAAAGAGAGGGTTTTACCAGGTAGAGATGGAAAAGGAAGGTAATTCATCTCTTCATTTATATATTCAAACACACACACACATAAAAATACTCTCATGTCTTTTCATACATCTAACACAAATGATTAGTCAAATTCTAATTCTATGCCATACAACCAAAGAGAACTATGGGGGTGTTTTTGTTTGTTTTTTAAGAGTAAAAAGAGAAAGAGAAAAAGAAAGAGGAGGAGGAGGAACTGGTAACGTACGTGGGCTATGGGAGCAAACAGGGTGTGAGGAGGAAGAAGAATCATTTGTTCTACATTGTCATGGCTTTATCTGCAGTGCTATGTAGCATCTCAGAAAGATGTCTTTGGGACACGAAAGTTAGAACAATAACAATACTGAACGTTTTTGAGTGTCTTTTGTGTGCCAGATACTCTAAGTGCTTTCCATGCATTAACTTACTCCTCATAACAACCCGATGCCGTAAACACTGAGGGTTTCCCTGTGTTGCAGAAAGCTTGAGCTAAGATTACACAGCTAGTAAAAGGCAAATTGGATTCTTCTTTAGCCTTTTACTTTCTAGAATCCAAACACTTATAACCATTTGCTATATTGCATTGCAAAAAAAAAGATAGTTACAGCAAATTTGTTTTTTTTTCTTTTTTTTTCTTTTTTTATTTAAATGAATGTTCAAGTACAGTTTTCACCCCCCTACTCCCATTCAAGTCCTCCCACCCCCCCTCCCTACCTCCCACCCAATCAAGCCCTCCCACACCCCCTCCCTCCCTCCCTCCCGTTACCACCCTCCCCCTATCTTTTATCCATGTGTCCTTTAACTTTAATCCTATAAACCCCTCCCCCTCTCCCCCGAAATC